>JABFPJ010002534.1:0-19203 GCA_022817425.1 Gryon sp. ZL-2020
TGAGGTCACTGTAAACCTATTGCGAGTAAGCTATGACTTAATTACAGTGACTCACAATTAGCTCACACTGAGTAGGAAATTGTGCATATCATGTAAATCCCATGTGACTAATTTGTGATTTACATGTGAATTCACAGTTAACTCACCGTTAACTCACTACAAACATTGTGGTTGTCTGGGAATTTTGAACTGATGTTTTGATTCGAAGATTAAGTAAACAATTTATATTTTTTAACGCATTGAAAGTAATCTAGTGAATAGTATTAATTTATTTAATATTTAAAAATCATGTCATTTGAATACGCTAATCATAGGGTGTGAGGGCGAGTCGCACAAAAAACTAAAGTCGGATTTTTTTCTAACCGTACCAATGAAGGGTTAATGAAAATAAAATAATTTCAATTATTCTTAATATTTTAATTAACATAATTTTATTCAATGTTCAATTTTACAGATGTATTTAGTCATCTTAGATTATTCTAGATTTAAAAAAAATGAATGATATAAATTTTGAAATGAAAGTAATTGCAATATTCTTAATGAAAATAAAATAATTTAAGTTATTTTTAATGATGCAATTAAAATAATTTATTTTTCTTAATTAAAATAATTTTAATTAACGAATTAATTTGTAATTACCATTTTACACTGAAATACATAAATAGTCAAAATAATCATTTATTTATATTAAATGATAATTAATTAATGTAATTGTTTAGGTAGTTAAATCATAATTTAGATAATCAAAATTACTACCAAATAATAATAATCAATCCGACTATCTGTTTGTTTGGGTGTAAAAAATTAAAAGAAAAAAAAGGAGAAAAGATGAAAGCAACATTTTGGTTTTAAGATTAAAAGATACAAAATGTTCTTTCGTGTACAAATGAGAAACAAAAAAGAATATTAATTATAGAAGAGCTTAAATTGAGTTGTGGATCGCGTTGCACCCCTGTTTAATGCACGACAGCAATTTGTATATGCTAATGGAACCCACATTGGTTTGCTGAAAATCATGCAGTATTTTTTCCTTTTTTCAAACTTTGTCATTGTTTCATCAAATGATTTGCATTCCAAATAACGTAGGCTATTAACGACTCAGGACTACAAAAAATATAAATGCATAATATAAAAATTACAGCAAATGAAAAAAATGAAATAGTTAAATTGACTATCTAAATAATCAAACCAATTATCTAATTATATGTATCATTTACAATTTTATATATACAAATATATATAAATTTATAAACAAGATAAAATATATTTTATATTTTATATTTTATTTTTTATACATATATATAATTTACAATTATAATGTGTATAAATAAAAATATAGAAATATTTTATATATTTATATATACTATACGTACTTGTATTTGTAATTATAAAATATATACGAATATATATATTTATAATGTAAAATTCAATCATTACTCATTTTGTCAGTGTAAATATTAAATATTATTTCAATTTCGCAACTTTTGTTGCATATTTCGTATAAATTATACATAAAATACGGAAGAAAAAGAATAAATTTGCAGTAAAAAAACTATATATAATATGGATAAAGAATTCTGAAATTG
Source organism: Gryon sp. ZL-2020 (assembly GCA_022817425.1). Taxonomy (NCBI): domain Eukaryota; kingdom Metazoa; phylum Arthropoda; class Insecta; order Hymenoptera; family Scelionidae; genus Gryon; species Gryon sp. ZL-2020. Next base: position 1,587 of record JABFPJ010002534.1, read on the forward strand.
TTAAATTATGCGCAAAGTGTATTTCTACCTGATGTACTTTGTGAACATAAAGAGGTTCCATCGTTGAATTTTGCAATGCCGTAAAAATGTTCATGACAATGCATCGGAGACCGGTCGATGCATTGTGAAAAAAGTATCTATATGTATGCAAAAAGTATTTTCCCCTTCTTCTATGCTTTTCTTTTTTTTGTCTATCTACTTTTGAAAATGTTGCAGAAAATGTCTCGCAAGAGACAAAACTGACATTTTTTTGTACTCATAACTTGAGGCACTATATTCACATACGAGACGTGGGATATTATGAAACTCGAAAATTGTAAAAGCTGCGACGTTGACATTAGACGACTGCGTAAGCAACGTAATCCCAGGTAGCAGGTGGCTATTAACCACCTTTCTAAGTATGCGAGACATGTACTTACGGAGCTGTGCATGTTGTTAACTTGACACACTCTTTTACGTGTACATTTATACATACATGTATATATACATATATACATAGAGTCGTGAAGTAACAGATATTTGTTATCGCAAAATTACTTCAGAAATGTCTTACATGGGTGTCCCAATATTTTTTTTTATTTTATTGCAATTTTTTGTTCAATGAAAAAAAGTAAAAATTCTTTTAGAATAAAAGATGACGAAAGAAATTTTTTGAAATTTGGATTATAATTTGATGAAGTTTTCTTAGATATTAAGAAATAAAAACGATGTAATTTTTTAATTATAATGAAATGAGTTTAAATTTTAATTTGATTAATTGTAAATTAGTAATTCTTAATTTTGAATATATCAATTCGATTGTCTTTAAAAGTAAAGAATATTAAACATTTCTTTTTTTTTTAACTCAAGAACTCTTTGTTTCAAGAGTAACAGAAAAGTGAGGAAAAAAGAGAATCCAACAATTTTTACCATTGAACAATTTTCGTTCTAATGAGCTGCATAATACAACTGCAATTAACGATTAAACAACGTTCGCACAAAGTATCGAATGCTATGTTTTTAGTATGCATGCAAAATTGCATGGCAATTCTCGCAATGAATTAATGGAGATTAAAAAGAAGTGGGTTGTGAATTATTCAAAATATGAAATTGAAAATTAATTTTGTAATCACCAGAAGATCTTTTTACACTTCTTGTACATATTTCTGTATACTGTTTTCATTCACTTTTGTATTATAAATTTATTATATATTGAAAGAATATAAAAAATAGAAGATATAAAGGAAATCATTCTGAAAAAATATTATATTCCGCTCTAGGGAGAAAAGTTGCCGATTATAGAAGATTATAGACAATCTCAAACGAGTCGAATCGGCAATTTTTCCCCAGTTGTAGACAGTATTTTTTCTTACAAGTGCATTAACAAAACCTTTTTCTCACATCAAAAACACATCTTTCTTCCCTCAAAAGTAGAACGAAAGTGGCACTTTCTCTCCCTCGAGAGGAAAAGTAATTTTATCCTTTTAAAAACGTAATGTAAGATTATTTTCCCTCTCGAGGAATAGAAAGTAGGGATAAAAAATTACTTTCCCTCCCTAGGGAGAAAAAGTGCCACATTCATTCCACTTTTGGAGGAAGAAGAAAAGAAGAATTGCCGATTTGACTCGTGTGAGAAACTTCACACTCATTTAGAATCGGCGACTTTTCTCCCTAGTTGCGGAATATACTATTCCTCTCCCGAAAAATAAGATAAAAATGGCATTTTTTTCTGGAAAAGGAACATAATTTTCTATCCCTCGGGAGGGAAAGTAATCTTCTATTACATCATTTAAGGGGTGAAAATGAGGGAAAGAAAGTGTCACTTTCCTCCCATTTGGGATGGAAGAAAAGTTGTATTTTCGAAATACGCATGAAAAAAAGGTTTTTGAAAATGTTAATTAAATGACATTTTTTTAGTAAAATTCTAATAAGTTTCTATTTCCGCATAAAGAAAAATTGTCATATATAAGTACTGCAACTATTGCCGTAGTAAAGTAATCAAATGCAACACACTGCTTCTGATTACTTTACCAAAGTGCAGTAGATAATGATCGCAATTGGTCAGACCAAATCGATCGTCAGAAAGTTAGTGTTACTTTAAACTTAATTTGCATCTGCGTTTATTATTAGTCTGTTAACGTATTCTTTCTCTGAAATCCACCAAAATACATATATATAAATAAATAAAACCGAAATTTGTATTTCCATTTTAGATTATACAAAAAAATCAATTAATCATTGATTCAAAATCGCATCTGTTCTATTGACCCACATATATCTATACACAGAATACCTAAAGTCAATACTAAAATGAAATCGAAAAGCTGAAAACCAATTTAGAAAAATTGATATTCATTAAAACATGTTTTATTATTCTTTGTTTAAATCAGCATGTTTGAATGAAGCGTGCAAGAAAAAGAAAGAAGACAAAAAAGAAAGCACCGGGAAGGCGATGTCTAATCGATTTTCTAAGTTCTAAACTGATTAAAGTCAAAAATGAAATTAAATTTGCCGTCATGCTTGCAGACACTGCTAAATAACTCTTCTTGTTAGAAAACGGTAATCAACTCTATCGCACGAGAGACGTTTGACTTAAAACGTGTCGTCTTCTCAACACAGATTGGATGCACTAACGCCCTTTACTCGGGATATACCTGCGTTTACGTCTAAATCACTCAGACCTCTTTATATCTCAGTATATATAATATATATATATGTATATGTGTATGTATGTATATACATGCACGGCATGTTAAAAAGAACCAATGTAATATAAATTATAGCCAGACATAGAGTTAATTGGGATACGATTACGAACAATGATACGGCATTACATCCCATTTGATTTATTATGTAAATAGGTATTATTTTTAACGCTATTGTGGTACTTTTGTTGGCTAAAAATAGCAAGACAAGTTCAATGAAATTGCATCGTAAATTATATTTAAATATCTCCGCTCTTTTCATTAAATGAAATAAAATTTAATTAATTCAGTTAACATTTGGCTGAACATTTAATTAAAAAATTACAAGAACAAAAAAGAAACATAAATTATAACATCAACATATTTTTCATTTTGGTTTTAATTTTTTAAATATAACATTGATTAAGTATAATTGGATATATTAGTATGAATAATAAATGTAACTTTTTTAATTTGCATTTAACAATGAATTTTTTAGCATTATTCTGATTAATATTAAAATGTATGCACTAATAATTGGCAAAATTAACATATCCTCACGAACTTAAACGTTATTGATTAATTGCCTTCAATCTCAGTTGTACCAATTTTTCATGCCTCATTTTTGAAAATGTCACCAAAATTACCTCGTAAACTCACTTTAAATAACCAACATTTAATTTTGCATGAAACATTGAAATGTCCAAAAACAAAGTTTTCCAAATCTTAACGCAAAATTATGATAAAATCATACTGATACAATGAAACAATGTATCTTAATAATTGATCCAAAGTTATGTTTTTAAAAAGATCATAAACGTTGATCTGGAAAAAAGGGTAAAACTTAGTATCGGTGAGTTGGGAAAAAGATAAACACGTCAAAAAAGGCAAAAATATCACAAATCCAATAAAGAAAAGCTCGTGACCCTGAAAGAGGCCGAGCATTGAGGCCGATGGCCATGACCAAAACTGCGCTCCGAATTTACCCGAGCTAATCCAGGCTAAGAAATTTTTTGTCGGGTGGGCCAGCGAGTGTCTTCGTTATTTGTCTTTGTTTTGATTTAATTCAAAATTCACCCCCAAAAAAAGAAATAACAAAAACTGCAAAAAATACATACACATGAATATACATAAATATATACATATATAATTATATATACATATATATCAAACTTGTGCGTCATTACACTAACGTGAACACTTACGTGAAACGCCGTTGCAGTTGAGAAATTACAAGTTTGACGTAAAGACGAAATAAACACTCGACTTCGCGTGTGCTTTGTTTTATTTTGTATTTTTGTTTTTGTTGTTTTGTAAGGGAAGATCGGCGGCGATGCGGTCGGATCGCGCGTACGTTGGAAAAAATGATGATGCGTGGAGGCGCGCAAAGGCTGACGATCAAGGACTACTGCTGGTGGTTGTAAGTCCGTGTCATGTGTGTTTGTGTCAATTCTGCGAGGCGGAGAGAAAAGACGCGCGCGCACCGCGCAACCTCACGTGCAACGAGTCGGGTATCCTCGTTTACTTGGAGTGGAGAGACTCGCCGATCGATATCGCCGTCGGCCCATACGACGGCGCTAAAAGCCGAGCACGCGCCCCACACCCGGCTCTGCCTGTGTCCAGGGATCGACGCAGCCAACCACCGCCGCCGACTTCAAAACGTCCTTCCAACGGGGCCTCAAGGCCGAATACACTTTGCCAACAATCAAATCTTAACCGCCAAAATCAACCAATTTTTCTCACTTTTAACTTCATTTTACTTTACTTTGGCTAATTATTTATTGTTTAATCATAATTGAGTCCATTGTCATTGTTTATAAAATAAATCTTAGTTAATATATTCAATTATTTGTATAAAATAATTAAATTAATTATTTTATATCAATTTACGCTTACACTTGTTTGCCTCAAAGTTTGTAATTTTTGAAAAATTGCTCGAAACTTTAATAAAATGAAGACATTTAGAAACTTAGAAAATTAAAAATGTTTTACAAAATGTATATGAATTTATGCATTTTTTGCTACAAAGTTAGAAAAAAATTGTATAAATATTAATTATTAATTAAATAAAAAATATTACGTTACATAATATCGTCAATTTGACCGATTTTTAAAACAATTTTAAACAAATAACAAATTTAACAAAAATTTACAAATAATAATGTAATATTTTTTGTTTGATTTTTTAATACATTTCATAATAATTTTACATGGAAATATAAATTATAAATTAATTATGAATCCGTGCAAACATCAATTTACGGATATGATATATTCAATGCAAACAATTACGATCCGTTTCACATTTACGAAAGAAATGTCTAAATGTGAAATCGACACTGGCATTCTCTTCGTTTATGTGTTATTTGTCTTGTTTTTTTTATTTATCGAGATACATCTCGTGAAATTAAAATGTTTAATTATTAATCAGTTCTTCCCATTCAATGAAAACAATATAATTAACAAACATTTCCAAATAAAGTAAAATTGCTTTCTTTTACTTTACATGCTTTTTACATTCTTCATCAAAGCATGCAATGAAAAATTTTATTTTAAAGTTTTAACAAATGTAATTTAATAAATTCAATTTTCAAGAAAGTTTCAAAATGAAACTTCAGCTTTCAAGTCGTTTTTGAAATTTACAAATTAACTTTTATCATTTAAAAGATTTTTCATTATTCATTATTTATAAAATAATACTAATCTTCTTTTTACATGTTCCATTAAAAAATATAAATAAATATATAATGCGCTGTCTACTTTGTATATGATTAAATTCATAAAAAGTTTTTAGAACTAATTTATAATACAGTCTACTTTATATATACTCTTAATTTTAATACGCAAAATAATATTCTATTCTTTCGCAAATACAATTCCCTTGCAATTGTAAAGTATTTTGTACTTATATACATTCAGAGGGTATTGGTAAAATGTATTTATTTAATTTATTTTGAAGAAGACAACTTAAAATGGTACAATTGTCTTTATTTAAATAAATGTCTTCTATAAAATAATGTTTAATTTATATTTTATTTCTGAGAAGAGCTTATTGTCTATAATAATTGTAATAATACATAAAAGATTTTGTACAAATTATATTTATTGATCTTTAGATGTTTTTTAAATTCTACTTTGCAATCAAAAATAATGACTAACTTAAAAAGGATGATACATTCAAAAATATAATACACAAATGAAAGAGTGTTAACTTTGAAGTGCAAACTTGAAAATAAAGAACATCAAAGTGACAATTTGTGGAGATTCGGTAAAATTTGGTCCATCTTTGTAGGCAAAGGACCGAATAAAAATAGACTCAAGAAAGTAAATGCAAGACCGAAATATTGACATTCACTACTGCCAGAACAACGTTTTGCTTAAATTTCAACATGTTGAAAACATGCGATGTTTTTTGCAATTTTTCTTACAAAATGCAAATCAGATTTGCTGACAAATATTTCGTAAAATAATATTTCTACAATGTTTATATTATTTTATATTATTTTAAATGGAAATGCAAAATGAAGGATCTTTTTATAATGTATTTAAATAACAAATTTAAATAATTGACAAAATATTTCAAAGTCTAGGAGAAAACGTGTTATTGAAATAATCAGATCGAAGGAAACAGTAGCGTTTGAACTAGTTTTTATACAAAGAATGAGGGTGAGAGTCAGTTTCACCGAAGGGACTTTTGGGTGTGGATGGACAAATAGGGTGATATGATATAAATTAGATGGACCTACTTATGACCCATACTTTCACTTTTTTCCCCTTTTTTTATTTCTATGCAAAAAAATTAATCCATTTTTATATATAAAAGTTATCTATTTATTCATCAAAGTAATCAAGGAATTAAAGTTAATTCTATTTAACTGATTTATTTAACTGGAAAAAAAATTTTTTATGTAAGAATTAATTATTACAGAATAATACTCAATAACTGATATGTTTCATAATGAAAACCAATATATTGCGAACTTTAATTGTATATTAATAAAAGCTATTGAATGCATTGTAGAAAGTAAAAACCAATACTCAGATAAAAGTCGAATAAAAATAAACTTTAGAGGAAATATTTTAATAGTTGTTTGAATATTTGCAGATTCTATCGCTTAATGAAAAGCAAATAATTGAAAAATATAATCGCGATGAATTTTAACGTCAGAACAATTACTTTTTGCATGTCTCTTCAGCGAACTTATCGTAACTAATATATATGTAGAACTATTCTTATCTTAACTTTGTTACGTTCCTCATAATCAATAAAATTATAATTCTCTATTATTTATATGTATATATTTACATTATTTTGGCATTACATTATAAGAAATACGATAAAAATCAACAATTTTAACATCACTTTTGAACAAATTATAAGATTTACAATAACTGAATGTAAAGTAAAAGTATTATATGATTGCATTAAAATATAAGGTTTATTTTACGCCAAAAAGTACAAATAAATAAAAAATGCATTCAATCAAAAAAGTAAAAATTAAAAAAATATAATATTAAAACACGAACTGGCATTTCTTTTAATGTATATAATTATATGAAATTCTTTATACATGAAACTTACATTTGATATCATGTAAGAGTACATCAGTCATTGCACTATCTCAATATTTACTTTAATTTTACTCATTAATCACACTTTTTCAGTATACGCATTTTTTAAATGAACAATAAAGTGATCGTTCAATTACTATATTGAATAATCGCATCACATAAATAAAAAATTCAAGTTATAAATTAATATGACAAAGTTTTTGATAAATATTTTTTGTTCAACAATAAATTGATATTAATTACATAATTAATTTATGATATAATAATTCGCTACAATCATGTCAAACACTACGTTATTGCGTCAATTTATGTCTTTCTGTGACTGCATACATGTTACGATTACAGGCATTTACTAGTAAAATGTTTTTTTAAGGACATATTTATACATATATATTTAAATATATATATAAATGTAGATCCCAATTTGCGATTTTTAACTCAATGTACATGATCCAACATCTTTCAATATTCCTAATTAAGATTAAAACTTTGTTTTCATTTAACCATTTTTTCTTCATCGCATTCTCAACAACACACAAATATAAAAAATATTTTTGTCATAAAATTTCATACTTGAGTTATAAATCAAAGCAAACGAGGACCTTGAAACAAATGCAATTTTCAATGAAAAATAATTGAAGTACGTATTGCTTTCGTCGCTGTAATGATACTTTGTAATCATACCATAAACGAAATAACATCTTTCTTCTTCGTCCTCCTATTACAGTCTTGATGCAAGACTTAAAACTACAAAATCGGCAATAAATATACATAAAAATAACGTGACGAAATACAGGGCTTCAGTTGGGATGTAAAATCATTTTTTTTTACATAATCGGAATGAATCGTCAAACTACGTTGTTGTAATCGCGATTGATTTTCATTGTTCACAATTCGAAATATTAATAGTTTTGCAAAATCACGGAAATACAAAATACCTTTTTTTAACTTTTTTAACAATGAATCGCGATTACACATGCAATTTTCTTATTGTTTAATTTTTTTTCTTCTTTCTCGAAGTTAATTGATTGAATTCAAGTTTGATTAAATTACGCACTGCATAATAACTTTAAACAGAGTTATTGCGGGGAAGATTGACGGTACGGGGATATTTTCGTTTACTTTTCTTTTGCTTTTGAAATTTCCTTTTCTTTTTATCTTGCAAAATGCTTAGACTCGCAAAATTTCAGCAGCTTTATTATAACAAATGGCAATCCAGTCGGGTTGCGTTGCTCCCCACTGTATCTGATTGACCTCGCCCTCGGCCGCTGTGTAGGCAAGAATTGGATCTTCAATAGCACGTGGCATTTGTTGAATGTCCCAAATCAATGCCTGATGATCATCGCCGGCTGTACATATATGACAAGATGAATGAGGTGCCCAAGCTATTCCGTTAACACTTGCCCTGTAAAAGTTTTTTTTTTACATTAATGTTATTATTATCTGCATAAATTAAGATTTCAACTTTAATCTTCTTAGAAGATGAAATTAAAGAAGAAGGATAAACTTTGGTGTTATTTGTTATTTTATCTTTAACGAAAGAAATGATGCGAAGGTCATCATTTTTTCCCGAGGGAAATAAAACTTTTTCGCTGAAAGAAAGAAAATGAAACAATCACACTAACACAATATCTCTTTAAATTACACAGCTAATACAAAACAGTATTATCTTTGAACTAGTACTTGTACACTGTCTTCCTTTTTCTTTAAAATGTAAAGTTTAAATGAATGAAAGAAATTTCGTACAAATCTCGGTGTAATCTGTGGTAATTAATATTCACGTCTGACATTTCCAGAATACCACAGTTGACATAGATAAATTTCAAGCATTATTGCAGAATTATAATGCTTCATTCCTCAAATTCATTTGTACAATTTCTTATTTTCTTTAAACTTTTATCAGGGGTATTATTGCAGAAAATAAATGTTAATTTATAAAATAGTTATATATGGTGAAATAATATATACCTATGATTATTTAATCGTGCAACCGGCGTGCACGGAACACGAACATCCAGGATAATAACTTCACAAGCATCCATAGCAACAGTAGCCAAATAATTGGGATCCTGTTTGTTCCACGCGAGTCGTAGCAGTGGCGTGTGTTGTGGATCTTCATAAATGATTGTCGAGTGTTCCAAGTGTCGCAAATCGAACATTCGCACGGAACCATCGGCTCCAACTGATGCAAACATATCTCGTCCGCCGCCTGCTCGACTGAACGCTATGTCATAAACTTCCTTGTCGTGGGCAATGAGTTGTGTCTTCACATGACCCGTGACCATTTTCACGTGTCCCAAAACTTGTCCCGTTTCTAGACCCCAAATTGTACAGGTTGTGTCGATGCTCGATGTGCCAACGAGATTTGGATCCACTTCGTTCCAATCGAATGACGTCAGTGGCGCGCAAAAGTCCGAATTTTTGTTGTTGTTGAGGACACATTCCATGCGAGTTTCCGGTTCGCCCGCTCGCCACACGCGTAAATAATCCCCCGACGTTGCTAGTAAATCCGGAAACAGTCCTGCAAAATGATTTATTTGTGTTCATTATTGTTGTTATTTTATGTGCAAATTGGAACAAATCAAAATCAAAAATTGTTCTTATTGTTTGAATTGGACATTGCCTTAAATAAGAAATTAGGTTCATCATTTTTTTAGAAAAGAAGACATATTTCAAAAAAGTAAACCTCTTTTATATTTCTCTTTTGCAAGCTCAAGATAATACAAATAATATTATATAAAATTAAATATTACATATTTATAAAGTTACAATGTATTATTTACATAATATTTAACTTTCCGGAAAAATCAGTTAAGTCCATTTTTGAAGATTTACAAAAACAATAAAAATTGACATCTAAAAATACAGACACAAAACAAATAACTTTGCATTTTATCTTATTAATAATATTTTTTAAGTAAACCCTTTTTTATAAATATTATTTTAACTATATACAAACTTGCATTTATGTATATTAGCAAATTTTTTAGCAACTTAATACTAACTAATAATGGAGTTAATTGCTTTCTTCTTAGGCCCACAAATACATAAGAAAATACGATTAAATATTAATTAAACACGAATAAAAACAAAGTTTGCTATTTGAATAATAATAATAATTGATAAAAGTAGTCGGAACAATACAAACCTTTACTATCAGGGATCCACATAATTTTGGTCGTAGGATAGGGATGATCGAAGGTACTTTTAGCCGTGAATTCTGACGTTTCTTCATCGAGTGAAACAATTTGTACTTTATTATTATATTCCTCAACAAAACTGCCAAGAGCAAGCCGGAACCTCTTGTCGGGTCTCACGGACCAGTTCATACTATACAATGGCCAGGGAGCTTCATATTTATATATTTCTTTTCGTTTAGACGGTGTACTGTGCAAAGCCATTGTTAACAATCAGCCGCACACCCTTTGTTGTTCACTTTTTTATTGACTATCGCGTATTTACAAAACAAACGTCAAAATCAACACACAAACGCTTCACAATTTGGAGCCGATCGCTAAACACTCGCATAAACTCACACTCAACATATTTATGCTCCAAAGCGTCCTCTACTTCAGTTATCGACCTTTTCATACACGAAAAAATGTCAAATTTACCGTCGGTAATGCAGATTACATCGATTTCTAATAAATCAAGAATTAATTGAAATATTTCTTTCAAAATTTCTTGCTTTTTTGGATTATTTATAAATGAGTTATTATATTTAGTAAATTTAAGAGTTATTTTGTTATTGCATTATTATTATTCATTGAAAAGTCAACAATGAAAAAATATAGTATTGCAAACGAACCTTAAAGTTTTGAAGCAGGTGTGTTTTCTAAGGTTATAGATTTAAAGTAAATTGGATTTCAGATGAAATTGTAGAGTTGAGTAAGTTTTTAACATTTTTTATTTTATTATTTTTTACATGTTTTATTTAGATTAACAGAAATAATTTTTAATCAATTTTTAAATTATAATCTTTAATTAATAAAGTCATAACTTTTAAAATATATTTATTTTTTAAGTACACATCTTGTTATAATTTAATAAAGTAAACAAGTAAAATAAAAGTTATTTTTCAGACAAAACTAAATTCTTATAAACAAAAAATGGACCTTGTAACAATAAATCCAAAACTTGGAATGAGTATTGGGATAGCCGCAGTGCTGGGTTGTTGTTTAGTTAAACTTATTAAGCAAAAATATACAAAAGATGAAAGTGACGACAGTTCAGATTCAAATTCCGAGGATGAAGTATTGTTTTGCAAAATTTCGTTTAATTCAAAATTTATTCTTTCATATAGGACTTTATTCAAATGGGATTTGTAATACGATTAACTGGTACTTTGTAGGCATTCTTTGATGACGGAGATCAATACAAATTGGTATTTTTGATAAGAAACGATTTGAAAATGGGTAAAGGAAAAGCTGCAGCACAATGTGCTCATGCGGCAATAGCTGCATATAAATCTGCAAGTGCAAAACAGTTAAAACCTTGGGAACGAAATGGTCAGGCAAAGATTACTTTAAAGGTATTATTTTAATTTTCAGGATAAAATACAAGAAACTATTAAAATAAAAAAAAGAATTCAAAGAAATATTGTTTGAATTGCAAAAAGTAAATTTTAATGATTTAAAGAGTAATACATTTAATGTTAAAATAAGTAAATTGAAATGTTTATTTATTTTGTTTAATTAAATTTTAATTAAACGAATTGTTGAACAATTTGATTATTATTAGGTCGACAGTGAGGATGAATTAATGTCTTTGGCAAAGGAAGCAAAACGAGCCGGATTATTAGTAAATACGATTAGAGACGCTGGACGTACACAAGTTGCTCATGGAAGTAAAACCGTTTGTGCCATTGGTCCTGGACCGGCGAGTTTAATTGACAGTGTAACTGGCGATTTGAAATTGTACTAATAATGGAAATTATAGTAATGAATGCATTTATCGTATGTCGATTAATGAAAGATGATTTAAGTAATATGTGATTGGAGGTATGAATTTCCATTCATTACAAAGCAAAATCTGTTTCACTGGCAACGACTTAATACTATCCAGTCTAGTCTGGAACAATCAAAACTTTAAATTTAACATTTAATCTAGGAATTTCTTAATATACTTTATAAGTATATATGTTTATATAAAAATGTGATTACATTAATGTTTTTAAAATAAAAGTTCATAGCAAAGACATGAAGTGTGATTTGAATTATTTTTAGTTAGTTTTACTTGCCTGAAATAAATTCAAGTCTAAATTTGGATATATATATTTGAAAAATGATTCAGTTGAAATTTTATTAAGAAATTTTATTTCTCAGTATAATTATTTTTTCCATTTTATTTCAATAAATTGAATTACAAATAATATTTTTTTCATAATATTTCATATCTTAATTATCAGTTTATTCAGCAATATTAATTTATAGTAATAATATACATTCTCATTAATGTTATACACTCATACCAATTACTTGCGACTTTTGTTTACTCAGTTTATATAATAAATAGTATATGCAATTAATGTATATCTATTTATTCAAATCCATTTGTAAAAATACCTTTATTTTTTCCATATTGTATTAAATGATGATGCAAAAGTTGATTTATAAATTGGTATATTATTCAATGACTTTCATAAGTGTAAATGATCTCGATGATACAATAAAAAATATCAGTTAGATGTTTATCAATTATTTTATAAAATGAATCTTTGTCAAACCGTCGATAACGCCGGTTTTTGTCTTGTATTCTACCATCCTGGCGTGGTATTTGCTAAACGTCTCATACGTCTGTAAAAGAAAAATATTTCATTATGAAATTATTTATTTATCATTTTATAACAGAAATAAATAAATAAATTAGCTTTTTCTTCCTAATTAAAAAATGTTGCTGATGAAAAATGAAATGAATGTATACCGAGTGTTTCTGTCTTGATCTCTTATTTTCTTCTCCATTTCAGCATCTGTTAATGTTTCTAGAAATGGAGCCCATTGATCAGCTTCAGATGGTGGCCTGAAAGGTACTTCGACAGTCGGCAGTGGTGCCTCGGAAAATGCGTAAGTTCTTTGATGCCAAGATAATTGACCTCTTACGCTAAAAGTTTATCAATTGTATTAATTAATTTGATTTATACTTTAAGTATAAAATCGTCGGTCATTTTAAAATAAATCCAAAATTTTACCTATAAGCAATTGCAGTAACAAACTCGCCACCAAGTCCCAATTCCGCACAAAGTTTCATCGCAAATTTTTCCGGATTGTTTTCCTTTTCCGACATATCCCATTCAACTTGATCCACCAATGACGTATTTCCCACGTGAATATTCAATTTAATTATTACTCGCTGATCGCACTGATCTTCCAAAATCGTCTCCTGTGGAAATGCTTCGATCTGTTGCTTTATCGCCTGGGCAATTGCAGGAACAAACGTCAACGGATTCAAATCCAAATCGTCACATAATACTTCGGCAAACTGTTCCGGCGTAATCAGACTTTCTGTAAATGTTATTATTTCACTTTATTAACGAATTCTTTTTTAAATTATGCAATACTTCATTATCATTAAATTTATTGCATTATTCAATGATTGATTGATTGGTTTTTTACCATTTTTATTCCACGTAAATGTGTCTCGTAATTTTTGTCCATCAATTTCCATGTCCAGACGAATTGGGACCAACATTTCTTGTTGTGATGCGTTTTCTATATTTGCTGATGGATCTGTGTCGTCAAAACTGAAAAATAAAATTTTGTAATGCAACTTTTAAGCCAAGCATTAAAAATGAACATATTTTGTTTAATAAAAAATAGTTAATTAGTCATAATATACAAAAATAAGAGAAATCTCAATATAAACAGTTATACAAATATTAAACACTGAATTACCATAATGGGAAGGTTCGTATTTTCTTATTATGCACTCTATTACGATTAATGGGTGTAGCTTGAGGAACTGCGTCTAAATGTGAGCTATTTGGTAAACTTGGAACCCATGCCATCGACTTTTTGGACTTTCCTTCTCTTGGTGCTGGGGGCTCTGTCGAATGTACTGACACGGCTTTATATTTATCGTCATTGCCCTCGATGATATCCTCGACTTCGCTTGCACGTAACAAAGACACACTCGAGGCCAAAACGTGCTGACTCAGTCCCAATTCGACTAACTTTTTTCGCTCGTCATTTGTGATGGATCTTCTGTACATTCCAGGGTACCTCTTATAAAGAGAACCACGAAACAGTCGCAAATAATTGCCAACCTCGGAACCGATGCAGTAATATTCGCCATTTTCCTCCACTTGAAAACTTATGGGCTTGTCACCGTACGTACGTAGAGCCATTTTTCAACTGTTATTTACTTAAACTCCAATGGCTTATTTTAACTAAAACAACAAAAATATTTTATTAATTGTTATTCATACTACTTATTTACATCTATGTTGTGTCGAGAAATAACGTTTGTTTGCATAATTTACTTTTTTTTTAAACTTGACTTTGTTGCTCCAAAATTGAATTATCTTTGTTTGTAATCTTACTTTAATTTGTACAATGAAATCATTGAAATGTATGATAATATTTTGAAGTAATGAAAATGTAATAGTGTTAATGTAATGATGATAATTTACAAAGTGTAATTATTGTAATAATGTAATAAATGTAATTTTAATTATTTTATTAAAAAGTACAATATTTATGTTATCATCAGCAAACAAACAATAACTTCAATTGTTAAAAAATCGCTGTTATTGCAACAATTGGCTTCATTTTTACCTTCACTTAAAAATAAATTCAAAACTTATACAATACACTAAAATAAATACTGATTATTTATTTACTTTTCTTTATATTATTATTATTAATTGATTGTGTTTATTTGATTTCTAGAAAATGACCACAAACAGAGTCGTCACTCTAACCTGTATTACTAGTGTCATGAGAACTCAATATTATAGATCGGCTTTTTCCGTTGAATTGTCGTTGAAATAGCAGCTATTTCACTTTATTGCTGTCTCTCTTTTACACATTCTGAAAAGCAAGATAAAGATACTTTTCTTTTTATTGTTTTATAAACAATCGTTTTTAAATATCCAACAATTAAATTCAATAAATTATAATAATGAAAAATTAAAAAAAACAGCAATAATTTTATATTTGTTCAACTCCTTTGTTTTTTAATGTATTTTTCAATATAGTTTGAAAAAAAAATATTTATTTTAACAAACATTCACATTTACTTGAAATGTAATTATTTTTAACAAATTTATTGATAATTAAATATTTAATTTAATTTTTTAAATTAATTTATAAATATTTGGCAACTTTCTAGTTAATATGATTAATAATGCACAATTTAGCAAATAAAATCTTATCACTATATGCTCACTAAACATTTGTTTCTGGTACATATTATTTTACAACGGATGACATTGTATACTTGTCTTATGATTCCTGATAAGTTTTGTAAATTCTGTAAACATACTTGACCAATTTTTGTACGGAGAAAAAAATAACTTCAATCTTATTATAATCTTCTTATAATTCAATCTTATTTTTAAATATACAAAAATACATATCAACCAAGTTTGTTAACAATTTTATAACATTTAATTGTTTTCGTTTTAAACTGGATTATTGTCTTTTTACGCATTATCACTACTTTTGCAATAATAATATCGTACTTTATTGCATTACGCATTTCTATGCAAAAAATTCAGCTTGTAGATTAATGAATGGAAAGACCTTGAAATGAAAATGATGTGTGATGTCCTCAAATAGATTCTACACGTACATCTGTTAAAAATAAGGTATATGAATTTAAATGCATATTTTAAACTTAAAACTATATATAACTACACAATGTATTTAAGATTTTATCTTCATTATTTTATGTTAGTAAAAAATTATATAATATTTAATAATAATACTATTTATACATATTTATAATTTATAAATAAATTTATATTTTATGTAAGTCAACTCGAAGTCTTATCATTGATATTCTCTATTTAGAACAATACTTTATATTTCAACTAAAAAATAAATTCAATATAACAATTAATATTTAAAAATAAAATTATTGCAATAAATAATGAATAATTTTGTTCTTAATTTCTTCCATTCAGTCCTAAAAGCCCAGAAGCCGTCATCCTTTCGCATCATCATGCAACGCTGGCCACAAATGCTCTATGACACATGTCGCTGAGCACACATGACATTTGCACCGGTGCCAATTTCGTCGCACATTCAAACGTCACGGCGGGAAACGTTTGCGCGCATTCTCGTTGGTAGAATTTTGTCAATTTAACTTGGCTCCCATCCTTCGTATGATCCTGCGACGCTCCATACCCAGGACGAAATATGCAAATCCACCCAACGGTCAACTTGACCTCCTTCAATGTCCACTTAAAAATAATAATGACAATAATTGAAAGTTCAACGATTAAAATATACAAAATTGAAAAATTAATGAAAGAAATAGTGAAGCATTGAACGATCGAGTGATAAGAAAAGAAGAGGGTAGGGGAGTGGCGGGGCGTCATATTATGGGCATTCGGTCGGCAGTTCCAGTTGAACGGCCGGCCGGACAGCACCGGAGTCGTACGACAAAGTTTGGTCGTCGTACGTGATGGATCGCGTTGAATTGTATGAGCGCGCGGCTGTGAGCCCGCAAAATCCGTTTCCACGGAGACCGTGGATCGCCGAACACGGTTTGGCCGCGGCCGCAGCCGTCGGCGCCGGCAACCTCGGCCTCAAGGGCATCATCGCAGGTAGGCGTTGTGAATGCATACATCCATAACTCCTATACATACATGTATGCAAACAAGCCAAGTGTCAATAAGTGTTAAATCATTTTATTTGTTGTATTTTGCTTTTAAATATACTATTTATTAACAAATTAAATATGTTAATAAATAAATAAATAAATATAAATATGGACAAATAATTCAATTTCTTGATGTTCTATTAAATTACAATGATATGTTTTTTAGTATTTCATTGTAAAAAAAATGTAAACTTACATTACAACTATACGATTTTATGTTGTATGTTCCTAAATGATAAATGAACAAGTCACAGTTTATGTAATATAAACGTCACTGATTGGATAATTTTTTTCGCAATGCAAACATATTGGAATTGTTGAATTACAATAATGCCTAATGAACTTGCAGTCGTCATTAATAGCAAACATTTTATTGCTGCTTTTCTACTGGTACTATATCTTGTAACATGTCCAACGAAGTAGCAGAACGCGCTACCTCGTGACAACGACAGAGAGGCGTACGCGCTCAGCTGTCTACTGAGCGTCAGCTTGCCCTGCGCATGCGTAGATGCTTTCTTTAAAATACATGCTTTCTTTTTGTTAAAATATATCACTTT
>JABFPJ010002535.1:0-19202 GCA_022817425.1 Gryon sp. ZL-2020
CTCAGAGCCCATCCCAAAAGCGCACGATTTCCGGTTGTAACGCGAGCCGCCGCGTTGCGCATGCGCGCGCCTTGGCTTTTATGAATGAACGTAGTACCTGCGAATGAACGTGAAAAACGGGATCGCCCTTTTGCTAATTGCCAACCTTTTTATGCCCCTGGGTTCATAAATATGTCATTCTTCGACCATTTTGTATTATTTTGTAAAAAAAATTGTTTATATTTGCAACATTTCTTAAATTGTTGTATATTCAAATTCGGGAATGGAAAATAAAAGGGTTAATTGGAATAAATAAAATTAGAATCGAAATAAACTTTTATTTTAATTGAAATTTAATTGAAATTTTAATTGAAATAATTTTTATTTTAACCTAATGTTTTATTCATTTCAACAATTTTTTAGTTGAATTTAGTTTAAGCGTTTCTCTTAGTGTTGTGTAAATGAATATTTTTGCACTTTTTATGTTAATTTTAATTGGTTTTTTACTTATTAAATTATTAATTGTGTTAATAATAATAATGATAATGATTACTTTATGATAATAATTGGAGAAATCATAATGTGATTCACTGAGAATAAAACCAATCTGTAAAAAAATCGTTTATCAGAATGTGACTATATTTAGAACTCTAATGAAATATCTTGTTGGAAAGAAGAAAAGACTTCATTTCATGCATATTCAACAATAGTTGGTAAAGAATTATGCGAAGACAATTTTGGAAGAGTTCATTTATTTGTTGCATTAGGTTTATGAATTAACAAAATATAATATTTATCTTAAAATATTACTTCTTTAATAAAAAAGTAAAATAAGCAAAATTGAAATCAAAGTAGAAATATTTTGCATTTTTTACATCAAATTTTATATCTTCGCCTACAAAAAGATTATTTTTGTGCAGAATATTTGTGTTTCCTGTTTTTTAAATTTATTTAAATAAAAAAAAATATATTTTGACAATTTCATTCTTTAAATTTATTATCTTTTTTTACTACAGTAAAAAAATAGATAAACAAATTACTATCTGTACTAATTGTTTTGCTACTAAATATCAATTTTAACTATTTAGATAGTCACTTTTAATATCCTGATTGCAAATTTGACTGCCGATTTTTCTGAGTTTCGCAAACTTTGTCATAATATCTATTAAAATCTTCGTTGGATTTTCAAATATCAAAATTCGATCCGATCTTTTTACCGATTTCATCCGATCTTTACCGATCTATACATCAAATCCTCGAAAATCGCTAAAAGTGACACCGATTTTCATTTTAATGTTGAATATCTAAATGATAATTTCTCCCTTTTTAGATTATCAATGTAATTATGAAATTTTTCTTCGTGGAATTTAAATTGTTCTTTCTTTTTTTTTTTTTTTTTTTATTTCTCCTCTTTATTTCAAATTTAATTTTTTTTAATTAATTTCTTTTGACTTCTTATATTAAATTCTCTTACGTATTGAAACCACATTCTGTTACATTTTACTAAATTTTATACTTTTTCGTATAAAAACATCTGACAAACATATTTGTCGAACTACTGAATGGAAAAAGAAGACGAAATAAACTCCTCTAGGACCTTGATCTTTATGCTTCTTTTGTTCTTTTTTGGAATAAGAAATTCCCATGAAAACGAGAAACACGCTATTACTAAACCGAACTCCCTACTGTACTTACATTCCAATTGTACGCTAATATCGCTGCAAATTACAATGAATATTTTCAAACTTTACGCAATTCTAAATTTAAGTTGCCTATACAATTGAAATTAACAACATCAAAGTGTTGCAACTGAAACTGTTTTATTTTTCTCTTTTTTTTCGACAATAAATCGGCATTTTTACACCAAAAATTCGGTTGAAAATGCGTTCGACCTTAAAATGAAATTTTGAAAATCTGTCCATGAATTACAAGAAAGAATCACGTTGACTAAAAATCTACAATGCCAGTCGAATGATCGCACCAAGGTCAAGTTTAATATCAGATATAATCGTCTCTAATCCCCTTAAAATTACACTAATTTGTATGTATAATTCAGAGTCGCTTCATTCTCGACAATTTGAATAATCAAAAATCCGAGAAACGTGAATAATTATCTTTTTATTTTCGTCGTTCATTTTTTTTCCTTCAGTCCGCTTTATAATATTTACGTTTTCTTCTCGTCTATTCAATTCATTCGAGTACATCGTTCACACCAGACAAATATTTACGACCAAAATGAATCCTTCAAATAAATTTATGAAACAATTTTTTGTTTGTTCTTACGACAAAAATTAATATCAGTCAAAAAAAAAGTCAAAAAAATATATTTTCTTGTGGACAGTTGAATTTACTATCTGAATTGTCAATTTCATGCTGTGTTAGCTCTAAATCGCTCTAAACGGCTCAAAGTCACTTTCAGAGCAATTTAAAGCGATTTAGAGCAAAGTTGGTAAAAAAGTGTGGAAACAAACTTAGAAGAAAGATTAGTCTGAAAAAGCATGAATGCCGAAATGATTGAAAGCAAAAAAGAAAAAGGTCTGCGGTCATCGATCGTATAAATAATTAAATAATTCGTATCGATGGCACGGTCGCATCCGCAGTTGATGCATCGAGAAATGAACGAAGGCACGAGGCAAAGACGAGAAGGTTGAGAGGGGGGAAGGGAGGGGGACGAGCGTTTCCGGTCGGCTTAGTATCACGTGCGAGCCACTGTACAAAACCCCCCGTCTCGCCTCCGCCGGCATCCGGTGTTGGTTGACCCCGGCGTACCCCGCATAGGGCCCTTCCTCGCATCCTCAAAAATAGGCTGTAAGGTCCATTCAAAAGGTCTTTACGTCGACATCAAGAAGCGTAGGCGAGATCGCAGCTACTGCATACGCGTATCGATGTCACTTTTAGCGATTTCCAACGATTTGATGTATAGATCGGTAAAGATCGGATGAAATCGGTAAAAAGATCGGATCGAATTTTGATATTTGAAAATCCAACGAAGATTTTAATAGATATTATGACAAAGCTTGCGAAACTCAGAAAAATCGGTAGTCAAATTTGCAATCAGGATATTAGAAGTGACTATCTAAATAGTTAAAATTAATATTTAGTAGCAAAACAATTAGTACAGATAGTAATTTGTTTATCTATTTTTTTACTGTAGTATAAAGAGATGAAACAATGTAATTGTCTAGTCAAAATTTAATGTTCTTTTATTATTTAAATAAATTCAGAACAACAGGAAACACAAATGTTCTGCACAAAAATAATCTTTTTGTCGGTGAAGAGATAAAATTTTAATGTAAAAGATGCAAAATATTTCTACTTTGATTTCAATTTGGTTTATTTATATCAGCGATATTTGTTTTTTCCAAATGCTTTGTTCCCATTTAATGGAAAACAGTAATTTTTTAAGATAAATTTTATAATTAGTTAATTATTAAACCTAATACAATAAAAAAATGAACCCTTCCAAAATTGTCTTCGCTTATTAATTCTTCACCAAACAGTCTTGAATATGCATGAAATTATATCTTTTCTTCTTCCAACAAGTTATTTCATTTAAGCTCTAAATATTCCCACATTCTCATAAATGATTTTACTTTAAATAAATCATACTATTACTCTGAAATAATAATAATAATAATGGTAAAAATAACAATTATAACAATGATAATAATAATAATAATAATAATAATAATAATAATAATAATAATAAGAATAAGAATAATAATAATCATCGTCATCATCATCAAAATAATAATGACAAAAATGACTTCAAATTGAAAAACCTAATTGAATTTAACAAAGATAATTAATAAAAATTTAAGCATCGAATCATCGCTTATTAAATTCACAATAAGCATAAATAATTCTCCCTTTTTGCTTCTCCATTCTTCTTTTCATTTCTACAAGTGTCCGTTTTTAATATTCAAAAAGCGATACTTTCTCAGCCGATTTGACACAGTTATTAATAATAATTCTCACACTTCCAAAATTTACATAACGTCAACAGCTTAAGTTCCTCTCTATTGACAGATAATTGATACGCAATCATTAGTTGGGAAAAAAAAGAAGTTATTTTGGCATCGCACGGAGAAATGGACTTTTTCCACCCCAAAAAGGAAACACTTTTTCACGCCGAAAAATAGATCCGTGAAATGCACTCATAAAGCATTTAACCGCGCCTTCCGGCTTCCACCAAAACATCAGACGTTTCCGAGACAACAGAAATCCTAATCGCGTCAACCGTAAAATTCAAATTATCACGAAACAAACTGGACTCTTCATAAACCACACATGAAGTTGATATTCATAGATCAAACGATATCATAAATTTATGGTGAAATAGCATTTTATTTCATTTTTAGATTCTCCATGAAATTTCTTCATCAGCTATGCAACTTTACTGATTCATTGATTTTTTTTCACAGATTCGGTCTTTTTGAGCGTCAAAATTATAATTTCTAATTAGGGACTCATTTCAATTTGAATCACTCGTGGAAACAAAAGTACTCAGTGACTCAACAGTAGTCCGGCCAAACACGATTTTGAGTTTCTCGACTTTCTTGTGGGATTTAGTTTCATGAAAAAATGAAAAGTTTACATTCGAATACAACTGTTAATAAACCGATTCAAAATGTTAATTTGATATTCAACCCTTAAAATACTTTTCTCAAAAAATATCTCTTTAAGGTTTGCCAGACTCTTTACATATTTCATATTTTGAATTTTGTCGACAAAATTATTAAAAGTTAATTAGTTTATGTAAAATGTATTACACTGATTTAAAAAGTCGATAATTGTTTGCTTAGCTAAAAAAGAGCTATTTTTCACTTAAACAAACATTTTTTTACATAATTTTATACGTTAACGGATTTAGACCACAGAAATAACGAAGAAAAAAAGACACAGGGTCTAGCAGACCCAGTAAATGCACTTAAAGGTGAACAATCTTCATTTGTTGTTTTTTTAATTTTCAAAAATTCTAATTAGATGTTCAATTGTTTAATCTTAAATCAACACAAAGAGTTTAAGTTCAATTTTTAACCATTTAGTGTACATTTGGTAGAACTTGGGTGTTCAAGTGAAGACATCAATATGTTCTTGAAGAAGGTAAAGAGTGCGGTGCTATTAAGTCTAAAGCTATCGGGACATCCTGTGTTCTTGTCACTCGGACACGTGTCCCTATTTCTATATATATATATATATGTATTATATATATATGAACATAAGTTCGCATAAGAACGCATATAGCACACATATCGGCCAACAGCAGCAGCAGCAGGTGGTTGGAAGAAATCGAGGGGGCGTTTGTTGGTCCTTCGTCGCTTGTCTTCTCTCCTCTCCTCCCTCTCTCTCGTGCTCCCCCCTCCCCTCTTGCTTCCCTCTCTTAAGTGTTCCCCTTCTATGAAGTAATCGGATCCCCACCATGGGATCTGGACAGGGCGGGCAACAACAGTAAGCGCGGTTTTACAGTATTAACAAACAACCAAGAGAGGGGAATAAGAAAAAAGGTGAAGGAAGGAGAAGGATCTGGCAGTTAGTGAGAGAGAAGGGAAACCGCGCCAGGCCAACAGCGGAAACGGCTCGCGGCATCGTCACAGTGACACGCGCGCTCGCGTCAAGTGGGTTGCGTCGCAGTGAAGTTTTGTACGGTTTCTTTGCAAGATCATTTTCGGAGGATCTCAAAGATCCTTGATATTGTCATTGTGATTGGTAATTTTGTCCTTTTGAGTGAAACGTTGTGGCAAATTCAGTTGTGACATCAAGTGCGAAATGATTCGTGCGAAAGTGATCTGACAAGTTGGATTGGTTCATCGGTTTTTGTTTCAATCGATTTTGAACTTTGTTTGGGAAAAGAAGATCCTTAAAAAGTTGCATTTTCGAGTCTATCGAAGATCTGCAGCAGATCCCGCGTAGATCGGCTGACTTGATCGGAAGTGAAGTCAATCTTGATAGGTTTTGAATGAACTTTGTCGAGCAAACAGGATCGTTGAAGAATTAAGTTTTGAAGCCAATCAATGATCGGCAGCAGATCCCGGATAGATCGGCTTACTTTTTAGAAGTGGAATGAACTGTTGGAATAAACGTCTACTTTAAATGAACCTGACTTAAGACAAGGAAATCGATAGAGAAGTTGAGTTTGCACCGATCGATGATCGGCAGCAGATCGCGCATAGATCTGTCAACATTCTGTAAAATAAAATACAAGAATTTTCATCTTGTTCAATATACATAATTTGAAAAAAAAAAAAAGAAGATCACAAAAGAGTTGAATTTTCAAGCGCATCGAGGATCTGCAGCAGATCCCGCATTGATCTGCTGGAATAATCTTTGCAAGTGAGGTAAAATAGGTTGATGCTCATGGTGGTTGCGAATCCGGTGGTGGACAATTTTGACAGAGACCGTCGTGTATTGGCTTGGGACGACGTCACGGCGGGCGTCGTGAGCGTCGAAACGTCGGGCTCGCGGCCTTCCGGGCAGGCGCCGGCAGCCGCCGCCGCGCTCATCGGCTACGGCTGCAGCAATCAGGATCTCACGTTCATCAGCAATCAACAATCGTCGGAGATGGTGCTGCATATGCTCGACTCAATCGTCAACGCACACGAGCCCCTGTATGCCGACTATCCCTCGTACCAGGATAGTGACGGTCATACGCAACACTTGCAACAGCAACACAATCATCAACAACATCATCATCATAGCATCGATCGACGCGGTGTTATGCCGTCCATCTCATTAGATGCTACTACACATACACCAGGTAGCGAAACAGTTGAACAAATTGGGGATGTCGTGATGTCATGATGATGTCAGGGTGATGTCATAGTGATGTCATGATGTTAAGATGATATTGACATGATCTCAAAATGTGAGAAGTGATGTTTTAATGATATCAAAATGATATTGCAATGATGTCAAGATGATGTCAAAATAATGACAAAATGAATTCAAAACCATGTCAAAGTCATGTCAATGTGATATCAAAATGATGAAAAAATGTTGCAATTACATTTTTTTAAGTTTTAAAAATTGCAATTTAAAATGTTTTATGGAGAATAAAAAATAGGATTTTTGTGAAGAAATAAGGAATAAGGCTTTTAAATATGTAGATCATGAAAAATGGCTTTGAAAATACGTCATCTTTATGAAAGGTCATGAACAATTGTCATCTGCATAAATTTGCAATGCTAAATGTTATTTTTAGAATTCCGAATTGATCGTTTTAACTTAGTTAGTTAATGATCGGAAAATGCTATTGCGAGTTGGATATTAAATGTGGTACCTGTTAAGGAATCACTGAAAGCTTTTAACACGTTATGTTCAATTTCATACAAAATACAAATCAGTTGCATTTTTTCCTGTACAATTAAATGTACAAAAATCATATACAGTTTAGTAATTTCATGATCATACTAGAAATAATAAACCAAGACTTTTTTCTTTCTTTTTTTTCAAACGAAACTGCGAAGTTTTTGAGTTTCTTAACAACTTCTCCTTCTTCTCAATGAAAAGTTAAAAAGTTGCAAAAAGCATCGTCAGAAAATCATCTGATAAGACCATATATCTAAAGCTGAACTAGAATTTGCAAAGCTACGCCAAAAACGAGTCAGTCACCTCTAAGCCACAACTCGCATAATGCGCCAAACAAGTCGCGCCATTTCTTCAAAACTTGTATTCAAAAATGTGTCCTAATGGCGACATCAAAGCAGACATCTTTTCGAAATATCTCCGCCCTTGATTTCTGAATGGCCGTCATTATTGTCTAAACTCAAGGGGGCGACAAGAACTCGTCTTTTCCTTCGCTTCTCGAGGGGTTAATTTTTCTTTTTCCCCCCCTGACAAGACTTGGCATCTGTCTCGATGATCTGGAAAACCAGTGTCACTCGTTTTAAGAACGGGGTTGAAACACGCCCCTCAAGGGGGGCGTTTTTTTCTTTCAAAAAATGGCCACCCCTTTTGTGTCCCTTTTATGTAACAGACATTCAGAATCGGTTATATGAAACCTTTGACGCAACGCGTTAGAATGAAGGAAAGTCGATGGGAGCCATAACAATGGATAGTCAAATTTACTATCTGCATAGCACAAACATTTGTTTTATTATCATTATTATTATTATCGTTATTGTCATCATCATTATCATCATCAACATTATCATTATCATCATCAATAACATTATTATATTATTATTATTATCATCACCATCATCATTATCATCATCAACATTATCATCATTTTTATCAATACCAAAACTTCTTCTTTTATGACAAACCCAATATTTATAACTCAAATTTATTTTATTTTATCATCACTATTATCTTATCATTAAGTCTAAGTCGGTGTGGAAATAGTTTGCTTAGGATTATTGATGTTAATTCTCACGTCACGCAAATCCCGCGATTAGTCAAAGATGGGCTGTTGCGAGGAGAGGGCGGCTTATCTGACTAATACACTGTCAGTAGACAGGTGAACCCTCTATAATTATTCAGTTAGCGATATGCCGAACCCATACGTTTCCATTGCTTTTCAAGTTTTTTCCTCCAGTTGGTGTACTCGATTTTTAATGAGGAATTTAGTTTTTTTTTGAACTTCTTGTATATATAAATCTTCAACAAATTCTTGTTTCTCCCCCTTTTTTTTAACCGTTAAAAACAGTAATATTTTGATCCAATTAAATTGCACTTCAATTTCGTAACGCTAACTAAAGTTCTCGATTGTTATTTCAGTTTTCGTTTCATTTTAGTTTGTTCGTTATTCTTTGTTCGAAGTTGTCGGCCAAATGTCGTTTCTTAATTTGGGAACTCACTGACGGCTCACTCCACGTCGAGCTTCGTCGTTGAAGCAAACACGTGCTTCGCGATCGCGTTGCCTTCAAGCTGTTTCGCAGTTATCACCTGCTCGCAAAAATGTGCGTTACGTTTCTCTGCTCGGCTTTTTCTTTCTCTCTCTCTCTCTCTCTCTCTCTCTCTATCTTTCTTTCTTGCAAAAGTATACGCAATTCACTAACACACACAGCCACTGGCATCATTTCGCCAAGAGTGTGGGAGAGTTCGCGGGTCACCGGTCCCCGAAAATACCGAACAATAAGCACCTTTTTTTCGACTACGACAAACAAGTACAATCCTTTATACACACATTGTCAAAAAAAAAACCCCCAATGAACAACCCAAAACTGGGTCCAAACCATTTCGCGACAACTTTTTTTTGTTCTGCTTCCTCGCGTCTTTTGCATTCCACTTGGCTGTTTTTTTATTTCTTTGGATTTGTGCCAGTGAATTCCTCTTTAAAGAGGCGATTTTAGACGATTCTGCAACTCAAAATTTCATTAAATTTCGAATAAAGATTGTTTTATGATAGTTCTAGCTATTTACTAGAGAAAAACTGGAGAAGACAAATTTATTTTAGACAGTATAGTTTTAACTTTTAGGCAGTTGTTGTAGTAAAAAGTCAATTTTGGAGCAGTTCTAGTTATTTACTAGAGAAAAACTAGAGAAGATGTATTTTTGGATGCTAGTTACAGAAACAAATCAATAAACAATCCTCAATGGACACCAACGATTAACCAATAAAAGTCCCCAGAAAATAAATGCCGCAATCAGTATAATGCCTAGCAATCGTATAATTGCGCGATTACGCAACTTTATATAACCACGCTGAATTCCTTTTAATCGTGGCGCGAATCGTGGCTTAAGTACAACCTGCCAAACGTCCGTAAAATGGGCTTCAAGTAATGTACATATTTTTCTCCTTTTTTTCTGTCGCAAATCTTTGTATTACTTTTTATCTTTTTTTTTTATTTTATGGTCCTTTTTTTAAATTAAGGAAAATTGATGGACAAAATAATTAAACGCTTGTTTTTCTTTATAAACTTCTTCATTTCTTAAAAATAATTAACTAAGTCAAAGTACTTGTACCCTTAAACAGCACAGGTGATTTAACTTTTAAATAATGAAAGAAACAAATAAACAAAACAAGGAATCCAAACAACCATTATAAAAATCAAAACAAAGAAACAAAATTAATCAAAAAATTATAAGAAACAAACAAAAAACAATCAAAACAAAGAAACAAAACAGACAGTCATAATAATCAATAAAATAAACAATCAAAACAAAACAAAAATAAAGCAAAGAAACAAAACAAAACACAAATAAAACAAAGAAACAAAACAAAAAAGACTGATCAACACAATGAAACAAAACAAAACAAAGAAACAAAACAAATAATAAAAGAAACAATCAAAACAAACCGAACCAGCCTCAACCAGAACTCAACCCGTGAAATTTACTATCTGCAAAATAAATTTAACTATCTAATAGTTAATAATCAAAAAATAAGGAAAATTTGTTGATAATAAACATGATTTTACCTTAGTTAAAAAATACTATTTTTAGCGTGGAATCCAAGTTGGAAATCAATTTAGGAACGTCATAACATGGCCTTCTGGCGAACCGCGGTGGCATTTTAAGTTTGTCTCGACTCGACGACTCGTTTGCAGCTGCGTCCAAGCGCCGTTTCGTTTCATTCGAGTTGGCGCGTGCCGACTCTTTTTCTCCTCCTCATCGCGGCCTGAAACAGAAACTGCCTCAGACACCTGTTCACCGGCTGATACGCCACCATTTCTCTCCTTTTTCATCTTCCCTTTTTCTTTCTCCTTCTTCATACTGTTTCATTTCATTTCATTTTTTCCATTTTTTTCTTCTTCTTCCCTTTTCTTCTTCTTATTTCAACTGTATAAAACAGTTATACTTGAAACGAAACAATAGATCAGTCAATGGAAATGCAAAAATGAAATCAAACAACAAAATAGAACTAATTAATGAGAGTATTACGAGAGTATACTGTAATTGTAACATAAACGTAAAATGATATGAAATTATGAAATATATTACAATGCATTTTATTTCATTCATCAAACTAATTTTATGAAAAAAAGGAGCTCACGAATATTAGTCAATAAAAACGAGTTACAATATAAAGTAATAATGGGAAGTACTGAAATCAACAAACACATTGTAAATTACAGTGCACTCTCTATAATTAAAGAATTTGTTTTCACTGTAAATGTATGATCATCTGTACATTTAATATCAGCCTTTCTTGTTTCGTAATGATGATCTGTAAACAACTGTGCTTTGTACTCAAAAACAAATTCAATGAAAGACTCATTATTAATACAAACAGTTACAATTGCATATGAAAATTGCAATCTATACATTTATTTTCACCTTTTTTGCTTGTACGAATTTTTTGTTCATTTTTTAAATAAATAAAATGAAAATGATGTTTTAATAAATTATACAATTAAATATATTAAATTTTTTGGTATAAAAGTGAAATTTGATGCCAAAAAAGAGATAGTTTTTCTGAGAATTTTCGTGAATGTTTGACAATATGCAAAATCACAATCAATGGAAGAAAAAGTTTATCTCGTTCTTTTGTATTTCTGAATTTGAATATTTCTCTGTCATTCTAATGTATAAACCGGTCACAGTACGTGAAACCCACTGAAATACTGATCGATCAAATAGTCCGAAAAAAGGTTCCTCATTTTTATGGGAAAAACGAGCATATGGCTTCTGAAAGATGGATTTTAAAAAGGGTTCACAAAATTGAACGAAAAAATATATCAATAAAGTAATCAAAATCTACAGTTTAATAGACTTTCGTTCTTTTTTCTTTTTTTTTTTTTTTTTTTTTTTTTATTTTCTTATTTTTTCCCAAAAGCTGCTCATTTTCACCTAAGTTCATTGTGACATTTTTTATAGGAAAAAAAAAAACACTTTGCTAATGGATTTTTTGTAAAAAGTGTTCTTTTATGTTAAATGATAAAAAAAAGGTTTTTTTTAAAGTAAAAGGGTTCTGGTTTGTCAAGTGCAAAGTGAGGTAAAATGTGAAGGAATGGTGAGGGCCGCTCTCACGTTGCACTCCCACGCTTTGGGGTGCGCGACTGGCCAAGTGCAGGTGCATTACGAAAACCAAATGGGGTACACTTTACCTGCGCGTCACGCATTCATTCGCGCGCATTTTGCCCTTTAACACAGCCTTTCCAAAAAAAAACACCTGTAACGGTTTCACACGCTTCCCTCATGTTCCTTTATCTTTTTTTCGTCTTTTCATTTATCTTTTTAGATTTTTATATAATCATTACTAAAGTTACTTACTAAACTAACAAAACGAAATAAGCTAACTAACTAAACGAAATTAATTAACTATACTAATCAGCTAAACTAAATAACTAAATCACGAAAATTAAGTAACTTAATAAATCAACTAACTAAAGTACCTAACGAAAGTAATTAACTAAATTAACTATCTAAATTAACTAACTAAACTAACTAACTAAATTAATTAAACGAAATAAATCAATTAAACTAAATAAAATCAGTTTAGTTTAGTTAGTTTAATTAGTCAGTAACTAACTAACTAAAATAACTAAAGCCAATAACTAAATTAAACTAAGTAAAGTTACTAAATTTATTAACTAAAGTAACTAATAACCTTAGTTAAAAATACATACCTAACGTAAATAACTAAAGTAAGTTACTGTAACTAATTAAAGTAATTAAATAAAACAACTAACTAAACTAAATAACTTTATTTAGTCTCAGCTAACTAACCAAAACACACTTTTTTGGCAATCATAGGTTTTGCCTAAAGTGCAGTTCATTTTGAAAAATCACGCACCTCCAATTCACCCAACCTAACTTAGTTACCTTTAAAAAGTAATTCAAACTCATTCTCAATCTTATTTCCTTTTTATTTTTACTGTATTTTTTGTATTCTTACATCTGCATCATTATTTTGTTTCACCTTTCGTCAAAACTTGGCACTCGACTGACAAATCAATTCCTTCCAGTTTACTTCCACGAGTCATCATCTCTTTTAGCCGCTAATTAGTACTTTGAACAAAACCAACTGTTACACCAATTTCATGCACTTTTTTCTGTCATCGCTACTGGCGTGATTGATAGAACTATTTTTCCGGTACATTCTTCGTGAGAAAAGCGCCGGCTTCCGACAAAAGTTTTCCTTTTGTTGCGTTTATTAAGCGATCATTAGTTTGACAAAAGAAGCGTCTTTGAAATTGACTTTATAGTTGATTAACTTTCAATTTAACTTGAGTGGAATTTGAATTGTTTCATTCAACGCATTTAATGCATCTTTTTGGTTTAATTTGACCTTTTCTTCGCGCTTTTCTTCATTCGATTCTTCATTTTCCTAATTTAACAGATTTTACATGAATTTATACCCATTTTGGTCACGCAATTTTTTAAATGAAATTTTTGTAAAGAAATTCATAGATATTTCTTTAAAAAAGTACTTAAAATAAAATAAATAAATATTTAATTAAAATTAAATATTTTATTTAATTTTTTTAATAATTGTTTATTATTTAAAACAAATAAAATTATTTTAATATTACTTTTAAATAATTTTGTTATTATTTTATAAATTAATTAATACATTTTTTTATGTAATTAAAAAATGTGTTCTTGAAGTATAAAACAATTTATTTTGACTGTTTATTCTTTAAAATGTATCCATCATTTTATCGAAGACACTCATTTATAATTTGAAATGACTCGGCCTTTAAAAATATATATATAACTGCTTGCATTGTATTTAAATCATGAATTATAAACGAATGGAATTTTGTTTCTTATTCTTGCGGTTTAATTTTATTTTCAACGAAAACATTCACTCAAAATAAATTTTAATCATTAAAAAAAAATCATTTTTCTCTAAACATTTATTTTTTATCTTTATATACATATTTTATTCTCAATAAATTAATTATTTATTATTTTTACCGTTTTTATTTGAACAAAAATAATGACATTATTACATTCAAATTTATTACACTTCTAGCCATTGACTAGATAAAACCTAGAGAAAAACTAGAGAATCTAAATTTTGTATTTTTTCCAACAAAATTATTTCTAAAAAAAAGGAAAAAATAATAATAAACAAAAGTGGCATTCTTCACACTTAGAATTAACCTTGATATAAGTATCGACATTGTTAAAGAAAAAAATTGCGTGGGCGAGAAAATGTCAGTCATTGAGAAGTGTGCATCCCTCGATCGCGAATTTGCGCGTGCCTAACATCGAGCAAAAAGAAAGTCGCGAATAGGCGGAGTTGACGCGAGCCAATCGCGTCCGTGCGCCGCCCACGTTTCGGCCGTTCCGCGCATTCAGTTCTCCATTTAAATTGCGACCAAATACGCGCCACGCTATTCGATCTTTGCATCAATCGTCAATTACGATTCTACACCTACAATCTTGCCTTAAACATTTTCTATGTTATGTTTTGTGCATTTAAAGTTTACTTTTATGTCTGTAAAAAAATGACCAAAATGGTCCTTTAAAGATGTGACCAGTTTTGCAAAAAAGAAATTGTATTTTAATTTTGCAAAAATTAATCCTTTAATTTTAAGCCAAATTTTGAAAAAAGTGGTCCATTTATGATGGTGTCAATTTTGCAAAAATATTTTACTTTAATTTTGGGCCAAATTTTTCAATAATTGGATCATTACATTTGAATCAAATTTGCAAAAGAATTTACTAATATATTTTGGCCAAATTTTTTTAAAAATATTGTCCGTTAATTTTAGGCCAAATTTTTCCAAAAAAATGGCCCATTAATTTCGACCACATTTGCAAAAAAAGGTCCATTTTATTTTGGACCAAATTTTGCATAAGAAACAATACTTCAGTGATATGTCAAATTTGCAAAAAAAAGTTCCAATAAATTTAATCCAAATTTTGCAAAAAATATTTAATTAAAAATAAAAAATGATTAAATATTGTGAACAAAGAAAATTAATAATTTAATATTAAAGTTAAAAACAAATATAATGAATTAATGTTGAGCAAAATATGTGATAAGAAATGTTTATTTGCAGGAAGTTACAATCATCTCCGCAGTCCAGTGTGCCAAGATGACAGGAGAGACCGGTCGCCACTTCGGCACAATCATAACGACCAGCCCTCAAATAACGCGCATCCAAATGCACCAACCACCAATACTAATAACAACAATAATAACAATAACAACAGTAGCCCATATATCCATTTACGGAGTATAAATCAGCTCAAAACGGAATGTAAGATTTGTTCATTTTTTACTTAACTTTACTGCTCAAAATAAATTAAAACAAACAAATTTTGAATAAAGAAGAAAATTAAAAAATCAATTTTAATTAATGCAAAATTTAATTAAGAGAATAAAATTTAAAAAATGTTTTAAAATTAAAAAAAAATATATTTAAAAAATAGTTTATTAAAATAATGTTTGAAATTTGCAGCTAATTATAATAATCATCACATAACAGACCACTTACAAAGTAGTGGTGGCGGTGGTGGTGGCGGCGGAGGTGGAAGTGAGCTCGGCACCGGAAGTAACGAGGTGGACCTGCGAGTGAGCACCGCGACCACCGACAGCTACATGACCCCGGCTCATTACTCCGTCTACGAGGAAACCTCCGAATATCACAACCTACCCCAAGATCATCAGCCTTCTCATACGTACAACGTGGACGGCTCCCCCGAGTTCTACAGTGCCAGTGGTATTCAGCTCGAGCCCAAATACCAGCCACCACCCTTCAAAGGGTACCCACGGGGTAAATTTGTTGGATTCTGGTTTCAAAATTAATAAAATGAAGCAATTCTTTTATCTCACACGTAGATAGAAAATACATCTTTTCTTCTCGAAAAGTGGCACTTTCTCTCCCGAGGGAGGCAAAGTATTTTCATCCCTTAAAAACCGTAAAAGAAGTTTAAACTTTTTTCCACTCGAGGGATAGAAAGTTATCTTCCCTTTCTAGGGAGCGAAAGTGTCATTTTATCATGCTTTTCGGGAAAGAAAAGACTTTTTCGATTCACTTCTAAGAAAAAATATCGTAGTAAGGGCAACAATATGCAGATTCAACTTGTATCACAAGTGGCAAAATATACTATTTTCGAAACTTGTTGTTTTATAAATAATTAGACAATTAAATATAGAAAATAGAAATCTTGATTTAAAACAGAAGTTGGAAATGACAGAATATTTATAGATATTATATAATTTTATATATGTATTATAATTAATACATTACAAAAATAATACATTGTTCTTTATTTATTGTTCATAAAGAAGGTTGAGTATTAACTATAATTCAAGTTACAAATTGCTTTTAAAGTTAGACAGTTACTAACTTTATAACTTAGTTACTTTAAATTTTTATATTATGACATTTATTCATAATAAATCATAACATAAAAACCAAACTATCTAATTGAACTAAATTGAGAGTAAACTAACTGAAAAAATATATTTAGTCGTGATATTAAATTTACTACTAATTTAGTCAATTTAGTTATTTAGTTTTATGGTTTTTTCTTTGATTAGTTTAGTTAGTTATTTTAGTTACTAATTTAGTTAGTTTATTTAAATAATTTTGCTTATAAAAATGTTTCATTTATATTAATAAAATGTATTTCTGAGCTTGTTTTCTCAATAATCGTGTAACTGAACTTAAATTTAAATTCTTAACTTAGTCTTCAAGCAAAACAAAGTAAATTGATTAAAATAAAATTAATTGAATACGTAAATGTGTTCAAAATCACTGATCACTATAATAATGACTAATAATACAATGACGCAACGATTTTATGTAACCTTTTTATTTATTATTCATTTCTTATTGTTTAGCGCAATATCGAAAAAAGTTACATAAGAAACGTTTGTAATTAAATTTGGTTATGCAAATAAGATAATACATTTGTCTATAAAAATACATTTCGCGGACAAATTTAATTTTATGTAATTGTTAATTAACTTCTTTCTAATTCGCTACTAAATTGTTGTTCTTTATAAAAGTGTTGAATTGTTGTGTTGTTTATAAAAGTGTCGTTCTTTAGATTTCATAATTTAAGTTAATTGTTTTCGATTTTTAAAATAAAAAATGTATTTTTTTTCATAAAGTATGGTCTTTTATATTTTGATGTTACTTTAAAAAATTATTTTTTTAATACTCCAAAAAAAAGAAGAACTTCAAATCAACTCAGTTCCCTCGCATCAATCGATAGAAGATAAATTTAATCGGCTCATCTTATCGTTGAAATAAAAACAAGACAATCTCATAATGGAAAAGAGTTTCTCTATTATTTCAAGCGAAAGTGATTTGCATACTGATACAAAGTTGCATCAAACTGGATCGACATTCAAATTAAAAACGCCTCGAGTGACGTCGAATTATTCAAACTATACAAACAATACCTTTTTCAATTACTTTTTTGTGTATCCATATTTATTACAGAATATGTACACTATAATCAAGTCAAAATATAAAACAAAAACTTTTTCAAACTGCAAATTTAAGTTCTTAATTTAGTGAATAAAGTAACTAAGTACAACTATTAATTTATTAATATTTTAATTAACCAACTATTATTATTAAATTAAGTAATCTATTGAACAAATTTAATTTCATAAATATTTTGATTAATTTAAATTAATTAAACTAATTTTAGCTAAATTACTTTAGCTAGTACATTTATTTAGTTACTTTAATTAATTATAACTTACAAACTTGTAACTTGCTAATTAATTTGCAATTAACTAACTAAATGAAATAACTTTCTTCTACCTTGAGAAACAAAGTAATTTTGTATCCCTCGAGCGAAAAACTAATCTTAAAGAAAATTAAAAAATAGAAAAAAAACTTAATATCATTTAAGGGACGAAAATGCTTTGCCTCCCGATGAAAGGAGAATATATTTTCGATAGAAGTGTGAGAAAACAAAATTTAACTTTTAAAATAATCTGAAACTGAATGTATAAATAATGACTACTTAACCTTATTGTAAATCAAGTAATCAATTTCTACAAAATCCTATTTTTTCTGTAGTATTCTGAATTCTGAATTAATGACATGTTTTTATTGCCATTTTATTTAATTAGTGAATTAATGCCAAAAAAATAAAAAAAAATTCTGAATTAATAATTACTTTCTTTTAATTTTGCTAGAATGAAAATGATTTTCTAATATAAATGTGATTGATTTTAGGTCGATATCACGAAGGATATAGCGAAGGAGGGTACAGTCAGTACGACACGAGTCCATTTCAGACGGTGCCGGGTAGCAATAGTGGGTCTGGCGCTAATCAGGCTGGCACGAATGTTGGCGCCGGTGATCAGTGGGGCGTGGGTCCCCTCGGCGATCATTTGTCGCACCACCCGGCGTTCCTAGCTGGATTAGGACCCCGGGACTCTTCCAACACTCATCATCCCTCATCGATGAGCAACAATCCCGACCAAAAGCTACTTTTGCCAAACGCCATGTTAACTGGTTATACTGGTATGTTTCTTTAAAAATAACTTTTTATAAAAAAAATGGTTGAATAACTTTTTCAATAACTAAAATTTTGTTAAAAAATTTAAAAAAGTAATTTTGTTGATTAAAATGAAAATAAATATAGTAATAAATAAATGAACATTGATTTTAGGTGGTGGACCATGTTTCACAGGTTCAGGTCCAATTCAATTATGGCAATTCCTTCTGGAGCTTTTGACGGACAAAAGTTGTCAGGGTTTTATATCGTGGACCGGTGACGGCTGGGAATTCAAGCTCACCGACCCAGACGAGGTGGCACGTCGCTGGGGTATAAGAAAGAACAAGCCCAAGATGAACTACGAGAAGCTCAGTCGCGGTCTGCGTTATTATTATGATAAAAACATAATTCACAAGACCGCGGGAAAGCGATACGTTTACCGCTTCGTCTGCGACTTACAAAGTCTCCTTGGGTAATTTTTTAATAATTTACTATAATAATTTAATAATTTTAATAATTGAATTCAAGAATGAATGTAATTATTCCTCTTTTTTTCAATTTGATGAATTAATAAATTAATTAATTATTAAATAATAATTATTATTAAATAATTAAAAAAAGTGAATTAATTCAGTTTTCTATAGTGAACAATTTTTTCAGACACAGTCCGGAGGAATTGCATGCAATGGTGGACTTGAAGCCTGAAAAAAAGGAAGAAGACTGAGTTTTGAAGCAAAATAAAGGTCAACCGATAAACGATTAATAACCCAATCTTCGAATAAGAATTAAGAGGCAAGGAAGTGAACTCATGATTACAAAGTTTATTCGAGAAGTAGAAGAAAATGAAGGATGAACGGCGTGCATGGATGCAGATGGACTTTTTTTGTTTTGTCATTTTTGTCCTTTTT
>JABFPJ010002536.1:0-19196 GCA_022817425.1 Gryon sp. ZL-2020
AATGAAAAAAATTTTTTTTCATTTTATTCAGAAAGGAATGAATGTTAAAATTACTGCAAAAAAATGAGGGGTTATGGGGGCAATTTTTTTCGCTATACTCATCCAAAGTCAGTAAAATTTACCGCAAGTAATTTCCGCAGTAAGTAATTACCGCAGTAATTTCATGTCTTTCTCTAATATTACTACTTTTTTCTCTTTAATATATCATCTGTCATTACATATTGTCTTCTGTTTTTTTTGTCATTGCACATATAATTACTCTTTATTTTTAATGTAATTATCCATATTGAATAATAATTATATACATTATGTATTATAACAAATTTTGCCTCAAATTGTCAATGTCTTATGTTTGTCTCTCTCTGTTTATAATATCTTTCACATATTTTCTTATTGCTTTTTTTTGCCATTGCGCATTTCGTACAACAATACTTTGACGCATAGCAGCCAACTTCCAGATAACACAGACTTTTTATTTAGTGAAAACTAGATCATGCGCGCGCTGCGCGCGCGCTCTCTATGCAATTTGCAATTTGTTATATTTCATCTCTGTTATTTTATTATTGCTTGGAACTTCACATCAGCTTTTCATTTAAAAAAACATAGTTTCAATGATTAGTAGTCAATTTTTTTTACTAAATCTTAAATTTTATTTTTAATTTTTAGACTTTAAATGTTAAAACTAAGATTTTAATTAAGTTAAAATTTTTGGAAAATTCTTAATGTTTTTATGATTGTTAAGTTGAAGTCTTTCATTAATAAGTTTTTCATATCATTTTAACTTTGCTTTTAATCTGAGAACTTATTATACATTTCTCTTTACCTTACCCATAATTAGGGTTGATAAAAATCATGCTTTTTTAAACAAATATATATAAAAAATCGATTTATTTGATTTAAATCAGATTTAAATAAAAATGTTGAAAGTATGAAAAAATGAATGAAATTTCAGCAATTTCGAGACTATTTGATCGTTATTGTTCAATTATTATTATTTTTAACATTTTAATGTAATATTATACTGAATCTAACAAATCGTTAATTTTTTCGTTACTTTTTAAAGATATGAAAACTAATATTTGAATAAGAAAACTACAATAATAATATCAACTAATAGAACAAAGTAAAAAACTGGTTTTTTTAAATCCATTTTTATGTTTAAGTTATTATTTATTTTGTCTACTTAATCTGTTTGTTAGTTTGTTCTGTTCTCCAAAAACGGAACAAAATAAAGTTTTCGACAATTTAGTAAATCGTAAAAGTCAACTTCTTATCACATTCAAAAAATGAAATTATATATAATTATTTATTATAATGTTTATTTGAATTTTAACATATTTTATAACAAATTTACTTATTATTTTTTCTTACAAGTTTTTTACTATTTTATAATTATGATATTAGTAACTTTATGAAGTTTCTTTAAAGAAGTCATTTTGTTTCAACTAACTTTAATCAATAATGAAATTAAGTAAGTCAACTTACTTAGTTAGCAAATTGACTAAATCAGCTTAGTAACTAACAAAACTAATGAAACAAATTAACAAGACTAACTAACAAAATAATTAGTTCATTAGTTAAGTTATAAGTTTTGTTATTATATTTAATTAATTAATTGATTAATTAATTATATATACTATTAATTAATTGATTTGATACATATATATTTTAAGTTTTATTAACAAAATTCGTTAACCATTTTATTCGCTGAATAATTGGTTTTTCGTGACTTTAAATAGTATAAATCAGTTAACTTGCTCTATAAATAGTTGCCAATATTTTGAATTCATTTAAATTATGGTTGTTTTATGCATGGTTTTGATTTTATGTTAAGATATTTGTGAGTTTTATCAAATAAAATGGGAAAAAAGCGATTTAAATCAACTGATTTTTTTTAAATTAATGATTTTAATAAATAAATATATTTTATTTGATAAAACTCACAATTATTTTAATTTAAAATCAAAACTATAAAACAATTATGAGTTAAATTAATTCAAAACACTGGCAATTAATTATAGAGCAAATTAACTGATTTTTATTATTTAAAGTCACGAAAAATCAATTATTCAGCGAATGAAATCGTTAACGAAATTTGTTAATCAATCCTAAAATATTGTGACGGCACGTTTTTCGGCGCGCCGAAAAATACGACGTTTTCGCGTAAACTTGTCTAATGAGGGGGGCCAAAGTTCGATTTCCCACCGCGTAACACAATATGAGATTGTTTTCAGGACAGAGCTCGACGGACTTCACCTGGTGGGTAAGTGGGTCCACTTCTTGTTGCTGAATGCGTGGGTGTGGAGTGTTCTTTGCTTCTAAAGTGGATTTTGTAAACGCTTAAACTCCTATTTTTCTTTTTGCGATACTATTTTGTTGTAAATAACTCTTTTGCTTATTTAATGTTGACTAGTAAATTGTGTGCATGGTATGTGTGAGATATGACGTAGTATGGGTGTTTGCGAAGGCGCGAGACTCAATTGCCTTATGGTAAATTTTTTTTTTCGTTTCGTTGTGAGACTAATAAAGAATTATTGTTTTATATAGAGTCTTTGGGGCCGGACTGGCAGCGGGGGCGCAGAGGAGAGCTCCATCGAGGGACCGAGTGGATCTGTCGTTTGGGGACCGTCCAACCCCAATTTGGAAGTCGCCTTTCGCTTCCCCCTGAACCAGTACTGACTCGTCTCGCCACACCGCCGACA
This sequence comes from Gryon sp. ZL-2020, assembly GCA_022817425.1. Taxonomy (NCBI): domain Eukaryota; kingdom Metazoa; phylum Arthropoda; class Insecta; order Hymenoptera; family Scelionidae; genus Gryon; species Gryon sp. ZL-2020. The sequence continues at coordinate 2,703 of JABFPJ010002536.1, forward strand.
CGCAACCAACCAGCAACGTCCCGTCCACGCACGCGGACCCAACCAACAACCTGAGGCCTTCGCCGCTCTACCTTGCCGCCAGAGCCAGACGCTACCATCCTGAGTGACCTGGACGTCTCGAGTCGCTTTCTGGAGTTGGCAGCCACGCGCCGACTCGAGATCACTGATCGTCCAGCACCAGCGCCGCTTCGCTTGGAAGCCCGAGGAACGTCGTCTTGGAAAATTGGCCATTTCCGAGGCAGACCTCGAATGTGGGTCTCGGACCCTGGCTCAGAGGACCTATTTCTCGCCCGTCTAAAATGGGGGACGGCGGGACTTTGAAGGGCCGTTATCGCCACTGAACGAGCCCGAGGTTTCTGGCGAAATTCAAATCTGCCGCCAGCGCCAATGGTACTGGGCGCCACCGCCACTTGGCTGCGCTACGAGACGGAAGAGCAACGGAACGGAGAGACGAGAAGGGACCGGCGGATGATGGGGACGAAGGGGCGATTTTGGCGACGATTTTGGAAATTTTTCGGCGATATAGAGTCTTGCACCGACCGTCGTATGTGCCGGAGTGACGTGCGAGTGTGGAGAAGTGGGATCAGCGTCCGCGGAAAGGGAATTTCCGGGACCAAGAAAACGCCACAGGTCCACCAGGAGGCCGTCGAGCTCTCGTGCCCCGCTGTTCGGGACGACTCTAGGAATTATCGGTATCGATTTTTGTAGTAAATTGTTCTCGACGCCAGTTCAGCTGCGTGGTGCGTAGGCTGGCCTCGAGAACCACGTCACAACATAACTAGACGTGCGTATTAATTTCGGTAAATTGAGTATCGAATTTTGGATTTTGGTTAAGAAAACTTTGATGAATTTTTATAAGCTAATTTTTGAAAGATTATTGGAATTTGGAGTTTAATTTGAATGTTTTATATTAAATAAAATAATTAAAAGGACACTTCATTTATGCAAAGGTATTTCACGGAATCCTTGCCTGGTCTCTTCTAGTCCGATGTATTGTTGCGCATGAATTTTTAGATTACTTTATTGGTTTTTGGCTTTGGTTCCGCTTCACGGGACGGCTTAATTTTGTGTTCGTTTGCACTGTTGTGAGTTAGTGTCTTTGTTCCGGTGCAAACCGGTGGCGATCCTGTACCATTTGGGAGAACGAATTTGGCGTTTGGTAATTTTTGGAAGTCGTACTGTGGCGAAGGGCCGTGCCCGATTTTCAATTGAGGGACCGCGATAATCGTGTCACGTCACAATATATATGTATCAAATAATCTCGAAAACGCTGAAATTTTATTCATTTTTTCATACTTTTATAACATTTCAAATAAATTTCATTTAAATCTGATTTAAATCAAATAAATCGTATGAGAAATGAAATTGTATGAGTATGAAATCGTATGAAATTGTATGAGTTGTTAAATGAAATTTTATTTTACAAAAAATGTCAATTTTGACGTGATTAATAAATTTATTAATAACGTAAAAATTAAGATACGTTAATCTGTAATTAGATGCATTCTCTTGCCAGTGAAAAAAGACAGAAGAGAGCCAACTTTATTAAAATAACATAAAAGTTAGATCTCTTCTGTCCTTTTTCTTGACAACCCTGATTAGATGATTGATTGACATTTGTGTTAAATAAAATTTTATGCAAGAAATCATAATCGCAGCAACAGAAATATTATTGATTAATTATATTCGAAAATTCAAGTTATTTTAGCCCGAATTCATCTGAAATTTCGAACTTAAATGCAATGACAGAACCTACCTGACATCATGTCAGGTAAGTTTAACAGTTCTTTCATTTGAATATAAGTTCGATAAGATAGTTCTTTCTGTTCTTAACGATTCATAAATTGAGCTAATGTTCAATTGAAAGAACTGTCAAACCTACCTAAAACGGTGTCAGGTAGGTTAAGCAACCGAAAATGCCATTTGCTCCAGCGATATACTCTCATTTCTCAGCAAAAGTTCAATATTTACTTTAATTGTTGGTTTAGATCATTATTTTCTTCATTTTGCAGCTGTCCATTTTATTTTCTTTTATAGTAATATTATTATTTGTTATTTTTTCATGTCGTGGATCGGGAGAGAACTCTGGAGATTTAATTACGTTCAATCTTGATTTCCATTTGTTTATATATATATTTTAAAAGGCGCCTGCCAAAATAACAAAGTTTGTATAAAGAACAAAAGTAAAAATTATATAGTTGTCGATACAAAAAAAATATAATTTTGAATATCAAAGAAAAGCATACCTTTTTTTTCTCACATAACTACCTTCTCACAATAGTTAATAGTACATAAAGAATTGTTACAATAAATGTATTCAGTTTAACATTGTGAGCACTTCCAATCTTGCGAGCACGCTTACATTTGTATAATGAGCTTTTCATTTTTGACCGACAATCTGGTCAAAACAAAAATCTCCAAAAATATTCACAATATTACCAACATACTCAATTATTTTCTATAGTTACATTGGACTTACGTTGGTTACTTCCAACACTCCTCCGTAACCAAGGTACGTCGAATATTTACAAATAACTTTTTATTTAATGGCTTAGTCAAAATGTCAGCAATTTGGTTACAACTTTTCACGTGCTGAAGTATAACTGTCTTTCCAATGTGCTGTCGAATAAATTTCCTCGGTATCTCTATATGTTTCTTGCCTTTCATTGTTTTTCCTTCGTGAGAGCTTTCTAGCATATGTATAGCAGACTTGTTGTCTACATATAGAGGTATAGGAAAATCTTTTTCGATTATTTCCAGTTCCAAACAAATCCTCTTTAACCAGCACACATCGTCAATGGCAGATACAGCCGCTCGATACTCTGCCTCAGCCGTTGATGTCGCAACCAATCGTTGTTTTTGGGTCCTCCTCGCATCAATAAGACTCCACTTGTTGACTGACCAGTCGAAGAATCCCCTCCATAATCCGAGTCCGTATATGCCAAAAGATTCTTGTCTCCAGAGAAGAATATACCATACGATGCCGTACCTTTCAAATATTTGAAGACTCTATTCGCCATTTCCCAATGTCTTGTCTTAGGTTTACTGCAGAATCTACTCAAGTAGTTTACAGTGAAACTGATGTCAGGTCTCGTAATCGTCGATAGATATAATAGACTTCCAACAGCCTCGCGATATGGAATATTCTCTGCAGCCAAAGTGTCACCTACATGATCACTATCGTCAGTAAACATACCTTTTTCAATGGGAGTAGCAACACTATTCGCATCCTCAAGATTGAATCTTCTCAATATTCTCTCTGTATATTTCCTTTGACAAATAAAAATTCCATCAGACTCAACTTGAATTTCGATACCCAAATAGTCGATTTCATTTTGTACTTTTTCGCTATAAGAAATTTCAAATTTATGATTAATTTGCTTTAATACTTTACAAATTTCTTTCTCTTGCTTACCAATAATCAAACCATCATCTACAAATGATGACAATATAATTGACTTATCCTGATTATAAAATATACACGGATCATCATCTGTGCATGTGAATTCTATATCATTAAGATATTTTGTAATCTTCAAATTCCATTGCTTTGGTGCCTGTTTGAGTCCATATAAACTCTTCCTGAGTTTACACACTTTATCTGAGCCATCGTCAAAGCCTTCTGGTTGATACATATCTATATTTTCGTCCAAGTCACCATGTAGGAAGGCTGTTTTAACATCGAAAGACTTAATGATCCAATTCTGAGGAGCTGCATGACTCAATAATAACCTTATAGACGCATGCCTTGCCACCAGACTAAATGTTTCAGAGTAATCAATCTCTCGTTGCTGTTCAAAACCTCGAGAGACAAGCCGAGCCTTCAACTTGCCATCAGTCTTCTCTCTAAGACCCATTTGCTCGTCAAAGGTTTAATTCCTTTCGGACAAACTTCCAAACTCCAAGTCTTCATTTTCATCAAGGAATTGTACTCTTCTTCCATCGCTCTTCGCCAGTTCTCATCTTTCAATGCATCTGATATTGGAATGTCAAGATTTTCGCTGATCGTGGCCAAGTTCGCGCTGTTGCCGCCTCTAAAATATCCAACAACATAATCGCTGAATCTCGCCGGTTGTTGTATATTGCGTCGATCCCTAAGTCTTCTTTCTTGCCTTTCCTCCACTACTGCTCCTCTTCTTCCTTCATTTTCACTTGCTCCTCCGCTTTCTTGATTCTCTTCATTTTCCGATTTTTCTAAATCCTCGAATTCTTCGCATTCTCCGTCCTCTGATTCTTTTTTATTTGTCATTCTAGAGTTTATTTCTGTTTGTAACTTCTTTGCTTCTCTTTCGTGATCAAATATGACATTCTCCGTGCTAATTACCTGTCGTTTATCTGGATATACTCTATAAGTAGGTGCATCTACGTCATATCCGACAAGTATACCTTTTTCGGACTTTTTATGACTTTTACAGTACTCGTTCCTGTCTGGTTTATCGTCAAAACGGCGTAATTTACAGCTTCCGACCATAGGTTCTCGTTCAGATTTTTGGTGTGAATCGCTGATCGTGCTGCCTCTACTACAGTCCTCATTTCTCTCTCTATTCGACCGTTTTGTTGAGGTGTGTATGCACTTGAAAAAGTGTGTAATACACCAAGTTCCTCGAGCAACTTTCGGATACTTACATTCTTGATTTCTCTTCCGAAGCCTGACAATATTTTTTTGACCTTCTTTCCAAATTGATTTTCTACAAGTTTCATAAAATATTCCAATTTGATAGCTGCTTTATCCTTTGTCTTCATAAAGTAAACTGTCCTGTAGTGTGTATATTCATCCTTGAACAGAAGAAAATATTTTGCTCCTCCGAGAGAAGTTACGTTCATCTCGCCCATGTCTACATGTACAAGTTCGAGTGGTTCTTCAGCTACTTTATAATTTCTAGGATGTGTTAATTCATTATGTTTACCATAAAAACATCCTTCACAAATATAATCATTCCAGTTATCTATATAATTTATTCCTCTATTTTTCAAAATGTCTCTTACATACTTCACATTTTGATGTGCCACGTACGTATTGAACTTGCTATCAGGCAATGTTCTTCCTTCGTCATACGCATCTTTATTTTGTACAGACTTCCTTCTCGTTCAGCAATGACTGCAGTCCTTGAGTTATCCGCAGTTGTAAACTTGGATATGTCCTTGTCTGCTTTCTGAAGATAACCTTTATCTAAGACTTGACCAACTGAAAAGAGATTAAAGTTTAATTTTGGCACATACAAAACATCATGTAAAGTTACCGGAAACCAGCCTTCTCCATTAAAAGCTTCCATTTCAATATTGCCAACTTCGACACCTTCCGTAGCATCACCGATCATTATAAGTATTGGATTGTTCAACTCAACTAATTTTGTAAACCATTCTTTCCTCGACGTCATGTGTTGAGTCGCGCCACAGTCCTGTATCCAAAAATCCTTCCTGTCCTTTCTCTTGTTGATGCTGTTTATTGCGTCCGTAGTCAGTCCAATGGTCATCAAGGCTTGACTCGTTAAATGTCCTCCGTTGTTTCGATTCTGCTTACTCCCGCCATTGTCTTTTCGTTGTGTGCAGTTCTAGACCAGTCGCAATTAAATATAAATCTTTCTTTTTTAAAGTTACATTCAGCTTGAAACGCCAAGATATATAATTCAAATTTCCTTGCGAATCTTCTTTTAAAGTTTCAAGCTAAATTTTCACACTGTACATGATCACTTTATATGTATTTAAATTTTGAAAAAATAATATTTCACAAAATTATTTCTTTCTCAATTATATTTTAAACTCACTTCCAAATGACCAGTTTGTACTTTTTGTTTTACTTTTAAATTTAATTTTACTCGTTGTGTTTACAATTTTATCTGTATATTTTGATATATTTTCAAATTTTTTCGTTAGCAATGTAATTTGAATAAATTAAATACTAACTTTCTGTTTTTTTTTTGTTCAAAAAAATTTTTCAGACAATATCAATACTGACAATTTTTCACAATTCATGTGACAGACAATTATTCTCAATCTACCTTCTTTATTTTTCTTTCTTTTTTATTTCATACTAATCTCGAGAAAATGTGGCTTGTCGTTTCCCTCGTTGCATAGCTTGCCTCCTAGTAGATTGCTGCTTCGACGATCGAACTTCGCTTTCCGACCTCGTTGTCGATGACCAGTCTGTATCAGGCCTAGTTTTACTTCCTCTCGTGCCGAGTCTGGGCCCATAACCTGTTAGTTTTTCATGTCGTGGATCGGGAGACAACTCGGGAGATTTAATTACGTTCGATCTTGATTTCCATTTGCTTATACATACAGGGTGCTCCAAGCCACCCGTACCACCCAATTATTTCAAACAGATTGCTCCGAAAGAAAAAATAAAAAAATACGTGTCTAATATTTTTAAAAACTCTATCCGACTGACATTAACAGTGACCCGCACCCCCTCCCCCTGGGGGTGGGGAAGTGGGTCACTTTAAAAATTCAAATGGTACCCCATATTTTTTATTGCAGATTCAGAATCTACACTAAAAAATAAAAAACTTTTATCCCAAACATTTTTTAAACTTTGGTGTAGATGGCGCTGTAATAGCGTCATAAAGTTAGTCCCCCCTTATTTTCTTAAAAATTGACAAAAATCAAAAATTTTGAAAAATTATCAAAGACAGAAGCTCGTTATACTTCAAAAACTTTATTAAAATACAAGTGATTCTTTTTGCTTACTAAATTGATACAAATAAAGGCCTATTAAATTATACAGAAACGATTCTGAGAGCAATTTTGAAATTTTTTAAGAAGCTACTATATCTTTTATGCAAATTAAATTTTGCACGAAAATATTTATTTCTTATAAAATTTATCTAGCTGTTTGTTTCTGTAATCGGTCTAAAGCACAACAATTCTGTGCGACTGTTGCACAAAAATTTTGTAAAAGAAAAAGTTCGGTCAATTTAAACAATTTACTCCTGTCCAACAGAGAAAAATTGAGAATAGTGAAAACTTAAGTGACATAATCTGCTCAAAAGTAAGTATTATTTTCAACTATTATCGGTTGAAAATATCGGCACAACACAATCTTGTGCTTTAGACCGATTACAGAAACAAGAAATCTAGATAAATCTTATAAGAAATAAATATTTTCGTGCAAAATTTAATCTGCATAAAAAATCTAGTAGCTTCTTAAAAAATTTCAAAATTGCTCTCAGAATCGTTTCTGTATAATTTAATAGGCCTTTATTTGTATCAATTTAGTAGGCGAAAAGAATCACTTGTATTTTAATAAAGTTTTTGAAGTATAACGAGCTTCTGTCTTTGATAATTTTTCAAAATTTTTGATATTTGTTAATTTCTAAGAAAATAAGGGAGGACTAACTTTATGATGCTATTACAGCGCCATCTACACCAAATTTAAAAAAATGTTTGGGATAAAAGTTTCTTATTTTTTAATGTAGATTCTGAATCTGCAATAAAAAATATGGGGTACCATTTGAATTTTTAAAGTGACCCCCCTCCCCACCCCCAAGGGGTGGGGGTCACTTTTAATGTCACTCAGATAGAGTTTTTAAAAATATTAGACACGTATTTTTTTATTTTTTCTTTCGGAGCAATCTGTTTAAAATAAGTGGGTGGTACGGGTGGTTTGGAAAACCCTGTATATTTAAAAAGGCGCCTGCCAAAATAACAAAGTTTGTATAAGGAACAAAAGTAAAAATTATATAGTTGTCGATACAAAAAAAATATAATTTTGAATATCAAAGAAAAGCATACCTTTTTTTTCTCACATAACCACCTTCTCACAATAGTTAATAGTACATAAACAATTGTTACAATAAATGTATTCAGTTTAACATTGTGAGCACTTCCAATCTTGCGAGCATGCTCACATTTGTATAATGAGCTTTTCATTTTTGACCGACAATCTGGTCAAAACAAAAATCTCCAAAAATATTCACAATATTACTAACATATTCAATTATTTTGGATAGTTACATTCGACTTACGTTGGTTACTTCCAACATTATTCAACTGTAATAAACATTTTAATTTATTTATCCCACTATTATTTTGTAGTTTTTTTTTGTGTACAAGCTTTTTATTTGAATGTATGTAAGGAAATCAAACTTTGCCGCGGCGATCGTCATTTGACATTCTCACATAGTAATTTCATGTCTTTCTCTAATATTACTATTTCTTTCTCTTTAATATATCATTTGTCATTACATATTGTCTTCTGCTTTTTTGTCATTGCACATATAATTACTCTTTATTTTTAATGTAATTATTCATATTGAATAATAATTATATACATTATGTATTATAACAAATTTTGCCACAAATTGTCAATGTCTTATGTTTGTCTCTCTCTGTATATAATATCTGTCACATATATTTGCCAATGCGCATTTCGTACAACAATACTTTGACGCATAGTATAATATTATCTTATATTCTTCTTTTATACTATAAATAAAAATAATTATAGTTATAATTATACATGTAGGAACCAAAAGAAAATAAAATCAAGAGAATACAATGTGAAATTCACAACTATTTGCTATAACTTAACAATATCATAAACTATTTTGATATTGTTAAGGGAAAGAAAATGCTATTTTTATCATACTTTTCGGGGAAGAAAAGTGCGAGATTGCTACATTCGTCTTGTGTTAAATTGAAACTCGTGCATCAATTTAACAATCGTCTAGAATCGGCTACTTTCCTCCTTAGTTGCGGAATATACTATTTTTGCTTAAAAATCCGAGCAAACGAAAGAAATGTGTGCAGATGACATTTTTGTATGAATACACTGGGGACTTCCAAGCAATTTTGGTGTGGCACTTATCACTCTGTTTCGGTTAGATTTTCATGAATTTGATTTACTGATTAAATTCTGAATATATCGACGCTTCTTACGTAAAAGGTCACATCTTCTAATATGTTTAAACATAGGACATGTACCCTTTTGTACGAAAAATTTGAGATGTAAACTTTTATGTAGGAAGCGTCAATATAATCTATTATTATGTATATAATAATTATACAGACTCATTAAAATAATCAGATGACGTGAGCAATCATATGATTTCTCATATGAGAAGTTTTGATAGGGATAGCAACTGAAAACAAGCACATTTTTCCCGATTTTTCTCTATTCAATCATGGTATTCCGTTGATATTACATGTATGTATATATTACATGTTAAATTTAAAAATAAAAAGACGAATAATTATTTATTATTTAGTAAATGAAGCATTTTTCTAAATTTTGACAAAATTTAATTTAATTCTTTTATTTACTTAACTTAATTACTAATACTTTTGTTTATAAAAGGTTATTATAATATAATACTAAATTATATAATACTAATATTTTGAAGTAAAAATTTATAACTAACAATTTCAAAGTACAATTGTAGAATATATTATAACATAATAATCTAAAAGTTTTACTGCTATGATGCTATTTATGATATAAGTTTTAGTTATGATGGTTGTCCGTTTGCTACGTCATAATTGGCACGATTAGCACGTAAAAGTTTTCCTTGCGGAGTAAACGGCTCAACAGTTTGTAAAATACAGTCGCGGGGCCAGACAGAAAGCGTCCAAGTACCGCTTGTCCAATTTTTTTGTTAAACAAAAACTAACCAAATATTTTTCTACTAACATTTTTTAAATATCCACAAAATTAATTTGAAAAATTTGCTTTGAATAATAATTTATTTATTAAGTATTTAATAGATCATTTATATTTTTAAATTTTAGCTGTGATTTAAAGTTATACATTTTCAAATAAATTATAACAAAATTAATCGTTAATTTGTAACTTTCTCATTTTATTGAATGTCGCAATAATATTAATAAGGTAAGCAGCCATCATATAATACAGCAAAAAGATATTACCGTTTGTTTATATTTATATTATTATTGCTTGTTGCTTAAATTGGGTAACTACTGTATGAATTTTTACTGAGTTGCAATTTGCACTATTCGGCTTATCTTATCTCCTTCTGCCTTCCCGCGCAAAAGAAAATTGAAAACAAGTGATCATTATTGAATTAAAAGTCGAAGAGTTCAAACTAAAAATTTATACACGAAAAAAATTAAGTTTAAAAAGTACTTTATTCGGCGTTATATTATTATAATTTTAAAACAGTATTCTTCGAATTCTGATACAGTCTTTTTTATTAAAACAGTGAGTAGAAAATATGTCACATTTACTTACCCTTAATATTTTGATGCTTTGACTTCTACTTAATTTCGTCATGCAAGCAAAGAAATAAGATAACACAAAATAATATAATCCATTGAAAAAGTGTTGTATACCGGCAATTTTATAGAAATTACTATAAAATATAATAAAAATCATTATATTGTGTTATATATTTTATTTTATACACAAATAATAAATTGTGTGATAATTTGTTACAATTTGTATTATTTTTTATAGTAATTTTAAAGATATGATCTATATATAATTCCAATTTAGTTTCGTTTATTTTTATTACTTAACATAAATATCGCAACAAAATTTTTGTTAACAAATATATTTTATCTAAATTCTATTTTGCTTGTTGTGTTGATGAATGTATTTTACAACATGAGTTAATTGATGTGATGATAACGTAAACCTTTAAACGGTATTATAGATTACTTAGAAAATGGCACCAAACAGCAATTCGTCAGCAGGTGTGTTTGAAGTTGATAGCTCAGAAAGTAATGTTGAACAAACGCTGGTGGAAAAGTCGAGAAAAAAGTCTCAGTACAAAGTGGAAATTGTTTGGAAAAATGTCATTATCTTTGGATACCTTCATTTAGCATCACTGTATGGCCTTTATTTAGTGTTTTCATCTGCAAAAATTCTTACCACACTTTTTGGTAAATTAATTTATGATAATTTTACAATAATACTTATAATTATTAACATGTGTATACATAAAAAATCTAATCTTATTTTCTTTAGACTTCTAAATAATAGAATATCAAAAATAAGAATATCAATAAATCATAGTTAATTTTTGGTTAACTTAGTTAAGGTTTTTTGATATGTACTGTAACAAATATTTTTCTTGACAAAACAATTAGTATTTTCTACTGAAAAATCTGTAATAATATAGTAATAACAGATTGTTTTCGTGAGGAATCACATCAATGAGAACAATGATTCTACTAAATGTTCAAATATTTTTTTATGTTAATTAATCATAAGTCACCTTAGTTGGTTTCAACATTATTTACTAAAAGTTGTGAGTTATAAGACACAGTTTTATATTTTTGTAGGGATATTTTTGCATAATTGCTCATGCTTTGGAGTAACAGCAGGAGCTCACAGACTTTGGACACACAGATCATACAAAGCTAAATGGCCATTACGACTTATACTCATGATTATGAATACACTTGCATTTCAGGTAAATATTCGATACATTTCTTATATCTTATATATTTCATTTTTATATTCTCGTGTCTTTTATATTTACTAGTGTTTTGTTTCATCATTACATGTCAAAATTACGCTAGGAAAAATCCTTAAATAGTTATAGTTAAATTTTTTTATACTGTTAATTATAGTAATTAATTAATTATAGTAATTAATTAATTATATTAATTAATTAATTATACACGCACAATAAAAGAACAGTAAAAGCTACCGAAAGTACAAGAAAAATTGTTAGATTGCCAAGTAATCTCGGACTTTTTTGGTTAAATAGTAGTAATAGTTTCTGTAAGGCAGTATAGTAAAATTTAGTAAATACAGAAAGTAAATATTATCATTCAACAGAAATTGTAAGACATTTCTATAATAATTACGAGATTTTTAAGACGTATTTGTTTGCCAGTATTGTAATTTTTATTAAAAAGTTAAACTATTATGTTCAATATACACATACAGAATTCACCTTAAAGAGAATGTTTTGCAGCATAGTAATTTTTATATTAAAGTATAACAAATGCAGTCTGAGTCGTATTTCCAATACGACGTTAGCCACTGTTTATGTTTCAGTGGATCAGTGGCTACGTGCGGGACTTCGGACTTATGAGGACGGCGGTTCAATTCCTATTAACGAAAATTTTTTTTCCAATTTAATGACCTACTCATAAATAAAAAAATACCATCCTATAGAAAAGTAATTCACAATATAAATAAACCAAATAATAAAATATAAGTTATATTTTTTAAACATTAGTCTTCTAAAAAATGTAATTCAGTTTAGTAATTTGTCCTAAATCGTAATAATAGATATTACTGTAATTCCAAAAAAGTCCAAAAATATGATGCAGTTTAGTAATTCTTACTAAATAATATTACGTTAAATGCAAGATTATTTCTGAGCGTGTAGTGCTATGCTAGTTATGTTAGCATAGCACTGAAGTCTATATAAAGCACAACTATTTTTAATTAGCACTTGAATTAAAATTTAATTTGCTTCAGTTGTGCTCATCGATATAAAAGTAGAAAAACAGCATAAAGAAGTTTATCTTTATTTAAAGAACATATCTTATGTCCTCCTGTATTGTCTAAAATTTGTGCATTTTTACGACAATTTTGGAGGACAAAGGAGGACATAGGGCATGTTTTTTACATAAACAAATGCTTTTTCAATCGTGCGCAGCGGAGAAAGTTGGAACTAACAGCGAAAGCTTCGCTTTCGGTACTCCGACGCGTGTTTGTTCCAACTTTCGCTCCGCTGCGCAAGACTGAAAAACGTCGTATCGGCCTCGGGCGCAGTGGCGCCCTCGGACGTAATATACTATTTTATGCTGCACTAGAAAATATCCAAGATAGCAATCAGTGCTATTCTTTATTTCCCGTATACAGTGTAATAAAATTTACTGTTCTGAAAAATTGCTTAATGTGTTATAATGTTTTCAGTCGTACGCAGCGGAGAAAGTTGGAACTAACAGCGCTCTCGTACCGAAAGCTTCGCTTTCGGTACTCGATGCGTGTTTGTTCCAACTTTCGCTCCGCTGCGCAAGACTGAAAAACGTCGTATCGGCCTAGGGCGCAGTGGCGCCCTCGGACGTAATATACTATTTAGTTATTATGTGATAAATAAACTTAAAAATAAAATATAAATTATATGAAAATGGCCATTATCCCCTGTTTGTCATGCCGTATATAATAACTTTAATGTCTTTTTTTGTCATTTTTACCAGATTTTCCGGGACGTGTGGTTAAAATAAACATCCCTGGTTTAAGAAACATAGAGATTCTGGTTGAAAAAAATGGTTCAGATAGACTATGAGAAATGCAACTGAAAGTTTCGGATATATATGAAATTTCATATATAATTGATTATTTTAGGTTTCACTGTATGAAATATCAGATAAGATTTAAACTGAACACGAAATATAAACATAAAATAATCATTTAAATATGAAATTTCATATATATATCCGAAACTTTCGGTTACATTTCTCATAGTCTTTCTGGCTCCATTTTTTGTAACCAGAATCTCTATGTTTCTTAAATCAGGTATCTGAATTTATTCTATTACAGCCAAATATAGATATGCTAATATATGACATGTTTTATTAAAGTTATTCGGTTTTATGTACTAATCAAAGAATTTGGTAATTTTCGCATAAATAAAATTGTAATGAAATATTTGTCTTTTTATAGAATTGCATAATAGAATGGGCGCGAGATCATAGAGTACATCATAAATACAGTGAAACGGATGCGGATCCTCATAATGCAAAACGTGGATTTTTCTTTTCCCATATTGGCTGGCTTTTGTGCAGAAAGCACCCCGAAGTTAAAGAAAAGGGCAAACAAATTGATTTGAGCGATTTGTATGGTGACAAAATCGTTATATTTCAGAAGAAGTATATATAATTATTGTGAAATTTGTCATGATTTTCATTTTGGTTTGTGTATAAAACAAGTAATTAGATTCATTAATTGAATTAATAAATAATTATTATATTTTTCAGATATTATTCAATCTTGATGCCATTATGTTGTTTTATCATCCCAACAATAATTCCAGTATATTTTTGGAATGAATCCTGGAAAAATTCTTTTTTTGTTTCAACAATATTACGTTACACATTATCATTAAATGTGACGTGGCTCGTAAATTCTGCCGCCCATATGTATGGCAATAAACCATATGATAGGTTAGTTTCCTATTTTGTCTTTTGTTTTTATTTGTTACTATTACTTCTATTTATTTAATATACGCTATGTAACCATCGAACTCAGCGACCTCACGTGGTGCGGCACGGAAATGTTTCCGGGATAAATTTAATGACAGATACGGTGAATAGTTTGCCTTGTTAATATCAAAATGAGTTGTGACAAAACGACAAAAGTATGTCATAATTGTTGCAGTGTAGTTGGTTGTAAAAATACGTGAGGAAATACAGTGAATGTGCGTTTTTACTCATTTCCAAATCGCCCACTCTATACATTTAAATAAGTGAAAATTTCACTTATTTGCTGAGTGAAACATTTGTTCACTTCAAAAAAGTCAAAATTTGCACTTATTCATAAGTGAAAAAAATGTTTCACTTCCAAAAAGGTGAAAAATCTTACTTATTCATTGGTGAAAGACAATTCACTTTTCCACAAAGTGGAAAACTACTTTTTCATAAGTGAAGAAAATTTGACACTTTGAAAAAAGTCAAAAATTATACTTTTTCATAAGTCAAATGAATTATTGACAAGCTAGGAGTGCATTTCTCAATTAAGTTTCGTATTTTAAGTGATAGACTGTTATATTTATTTAACAGATTATTTGAAAAAATTAGGTTATTAGGTTATTAAAATGCAAACATAGAATTATTAAATCAATTGAATACCTAAATACAAGGTTTATAAAAATAATTATTTTTGGTATTACTTCCACTAGGAGTTTCTTTTAAAACAGTTCCTTTTATTATTCTTTTTAGATCATGAACTTCTTCACTAACATTGCTAACATGATGATTTTCAAACAATTTTTTCCCTCTCGATATACTCTTTTTTCGAAACTTATCTAAACTTACACTTTGAAAACTCCATTTGATTATTACAGGCATTTTTTATGCTATTTATAACTAATTTTCACTATTACGTTTTACAAATTAAAAATAAATTTCATTCTTATCCGTATCTGTCATTTAAAATCTATCCCGGAAAAAGTATAACAGCAAAAGCAGGAGATGGCGCGGTTATCAACTCAGCTGAGGGCTTACATAGCGTATTTATTTAACAAGTTATGAAAAAACATCTGTCATTCTTGAAAATAAAAATGAATTTTATATGATGTTTTAGTAACATATATAAGGAATATAGATATATATATATAAGGAAAATAGAAATTTGCGAATAGGGCATCTATGGTGCTCTATCAGGAAATTTAACGCCCTGAGTTACAACCTCTGTCATGCTAATTTGTGTTGTTGCACAGAAATATGCGTAATGTAGTGTTTTTAGATTAGCGTTTTAAGAAGTGCTAGAGTAGAACTTTTCTATTTTCCGTGTAATATTATAAATTTTTTATTAGAGTAGTAATAGAATATTGAAAGATTAATTTTTTTTCTATATAATACATTTTATGTCGTCATCAATCTCGCCCTGATGTCGGGTTTTACTCCGTAATTAACACTATAAATTTTGGTTTAAAAATGGTGCAAATGCGGAATTTTTACATTATGATTACATTATCTGGCGTCGATGTTTACACTACAATTTAGACTACAAATTTTAGTTTAGAAACTGGTGTAGATGCAAAATTGTTTATGCCATGCTAACACTTCTTGATGTTGAGATTTACAACGTAATTTACACCGAAACTTTTGATAGCATTCTTTATACCACATTTACACCTTTCTAAGATCTCTCCAACATAACAAATTATAATGAAAATATACACAAGTTTATTTTTGTATATACATAAATTTCTAAAGTACTACTTCGTATATTTATTTCTATTTTTTTAGTTTTTTTAGATTAAACATACATATATTTGAGAATCGATTCCGAGCTTCCAAGGTGATAGTCCACTTTCTTGCCCACTGAGCTAATCTTAACATCTTGAAAACGAAGCTCATTGAGAAATATATTAATCAGTACATTTGTGATATACGTGAGGTGTACATTTTTACACCTTGAGTGTAGAAACAGTAAAACAATGGCGTATTTATGGTGTAAATTAGGTTTATACTTTTAAATAGGTATAAAAATAAGTGAAAAAGATAAAATTGTTCAAACTAATACTTCACAAATATAAGTAGCATACAATTATTTTAAAATGAAATTAAAGTTATTTATATTAAAGTCTAATCAAGAGACACGGTAGTGTCTCGCGCCAAGTACAAAGCGAGACACTACTTCTCTTATTCTTTTACATGAAATAGCGGTTTTCAGGCCTGCCAAGATGTTCATTATCAATCAGATTCTAGGTTTTTTTTAACTTATTCTGAAAAGCGGCGTCGATGCGACGAAAATGCGCTTTACAGAACTCAATTTGGTTATTTTTCTGAAAAGTTACAGCACCTTGAAAAGTCGTTTTTTTTCGTAAGACCAAAATTTCGTCAGCCTTT
>JABFPJ010002537.1:0-19194 GCA_022817425.1 Gryon sp. ZL-2020
TCAAATTAACTTGGACTTGGTAGTTTGCTTATGGGAAACCAGCAAATTACCAAGTCCGAGTTAATTTTATTTTAATCATTATTGTTAACAAAACTAACAAGATCATGAAAACTAACAACACTATTTACATATATATAATATAAAATGTAGGTTTTATAATCAACACACATATTTTATTATATTTAATTCTAAGTGCTTTATTGATTTGATTTTGAAAGTAATAAAAAAACATAATTGAGAAGACGTGATAAGCACTGAAAAATTACCATTTTTAATGTAAGAAAATTTTAAGTATGTACTCTTATTGAATATCCTTATTACGAAAAATTAATTATATATTGAAATGCAATCATTATCGAGACATGAAGTTGTGACCTGTAATGATATTCACAAAGCTTTAATGGTTTTTTGATTGTGTGAAATTTCATATATATTTGCCGTTGACTTTTCTTATACATATATTTTTATATTTACTTAAGAATAAAAACAGAGATAGACTTTAGATATACATAATAATAATAATAATAATTTGTATAGAAAATTTGTATTAAAAAAAAAAAAAAATAGTCATTTTTATGAACAAAAAAATCATTTCGTGGCAAATTCAATTTTAACTTACGCACAATTGACTTTTTACATGAAACACGTCGACGTCATCGGCCTTAGTAGTTAAAGATGATGTCATATCGGGCAACACTTTTGCGACGCCGCGCGCATATCCGATCGATATCAAACGACGTCGCACTGACGTTATACTGATATAACGTCCCATTATTCATTCCCAACAAATCATTTGAATCAATAAGAATGAAATACTTATTCGCAATTAATTAAGTTAACGGTAACGCGAACGCCAAGAAATATTCATTTAATTCAAGTTAACATCTCTTGTTTCAATAATTAAGTATATATATAGTTCAACGCAATAATTGTAGCGCTAATTTTGAATTGAACGCGGCGGCAAATTCAAAGGGACGCACATGCGCAGTATCCATCGAAGTTAGGGGAGACGTCGCTTCGCCGACAGCGTGGCGGCGACTCGCCTCGCGCCGTCGCGCGGCGAACCCATTCAGTCGACTGGCATCGACGATACGACTCACTTTCATCCACGCGTCTCAACATCAGTGTTTGAGCGTTGCTTTTTTTCTCTCATCTTCATTGACAGTGTATTATTATAGCATTTACACTTTTTCAAAGATCATTATTTCCATACTAATTTGATACAACAATTGTGACACGAGTTTAAACATGATGGGAAAATACGTCGCACATTTTTAAAATACCAAACAGTATGTTTTCTTGTTCTTTCTTCACTGTGCTTTATTTTCTTTAATTTGTATTGCCTTTTTTCCTATTTCACTTTTATTTTCAGTTATTTTTATTTTTATCTCGTTTTCTTGTTATTTATTTTATTGAAAATTCATTGTTTTCACAAAAACAGCTGCTTTTGTCTGACAATTTTAATATGTAATCAAAAACAAGTCGTTTTATTGTTGTTGAAATAAAATTTGCAAGAGACAGAGATAGTCATGTGCTGTTTGGTATATCTTCTATTAAGCAAAAGTATTTGTTTATTTAATTTTTAAATTATGTATTGTACATATCAATTTTTTACCGATAATTGTTATTTATTGTTGTTTAAATGGAATAAAATTACATTATTTGTTATGTTTCTAAATATTTATTTATATATTGATACTTTGGCTATTATTGATTTACAGATTTCCGGAATCTCGCTTGATATGCATGATTCGTTAGGTTTTCCTGCAAAAAATGTTACTGTCGTTGAGTTTGCATTGTTTGTCATTGTTAAAGCGGGGTTTTTTCGAATGACAAAAGTTATCGACAAAAATGGAGTTTGAAGCGCAGCTAAAGGTACCTTTTTACATTTAAGTACTAATATATGTAGTTTTATCGATTGCAAGGTTTACTTACAAATAATTACAGATATGATTAATTGTTATCTCTAGTGTAAATTCGACTTAACTTTTACATTATTTTTTTTATTTGTATATCTTATTGAATCGATTTTACAAAAAACCAATGAAGGTGGATGTGTCTCTTACATATTTATGGGTGAATCAATCATGTATTTTAGATGATGATGCTCCTTTCTTGACGCAATCTTTATTATTTGCATTTCATCAGAGGTTACAGTTCACGCGTCAATTTATTACTCTTTCAATTAATAGATACATATTTTGAATTTTTTAAAAAGAATTAGTAACAAATGTGATTCAATTAATTTACTGATTTTATCATTAGCAATTTTAATTTTTCAAAATTACATTTAATGTCGTCTTTTTATCTCTAGTTATTTAATTTTTAAAATATTTAATAATAATTATTATAAAATAAACAATATAAAAGTGAAAATATAAAAGTAACTTGTACAGCAGTTTGTTTATAAATATTGCCGATAATTATAGTTTGATATTGGTAACAATATATTATTAGTTGTATTGATTAATTGTTAACCATGCTTTTCAGAAATTTGTAATATTTTTTAATTTTTAAATGTAATTTACTGGTTATAACATTTATTTATTCTTTTGATTAAGAAATATCTATTTTTAAAAGTAAAATAATGTTAAATTTTATTGTCATTGGTTTCATAAACATTTGTCACTAAAAAAATTATTACTACTTAACGTTTATTATATTACGAATGTGCAAAAGTCGAGTTCTATATATTATTTTTAAACTATATACTGATATTATATAGTAACGTTGCGTTATATAATACATAAAAATGCAAAATGATAAGACGTTGATTACTATAAGGCTAATATTTAAATTTACATTCACTGCAGATTTTGCAGTTTAATGTATAATATATATATTGTAATTGACACGAATTGAATTACTTTAATACGAACTGAATTTAGATTTGAAGAGATAGCAAAGTTTAAACAAAACAAATAACATTAACTTAAATTTTTCTTATTTTATTTCCATTATTATTTAAAATAACTGTTTTGTTTATTATTTATAAATTATTTCAATATTCTACCATAATTTAATCAATGTAAATAGCGACATTGTGATACCTTATCAAAGAGAATTACTTATTCAATGAATACTATATTTTCCTTTAAAATTTGTTTAAAAAATGATAAATTACAAAGAAAGAACAAAAAATTGCAGTAAAAAACATATTATTGGTATAAATGTTGAAAAAGTATCTGTAAAATCGTAAATCTTAAATATTTTTGTCGTCGAAATCGTACTTCCAATGAATAACACCCTTTGAATTTCATTTCAGCTAAAGAAACAAATCCAAGCAACTGTATTATGTGCTATTCACTTGAGTAACATAAAAGAAGGAAAAGAAGAATGAATTAAAGACTTGATTTGAGTGACATCTTAGTAACTTTGATGCTTGTCGATGTGCATCGAAAAGTGTGACAAGGACAGACGAAATCAAACATCGAAAAAATTAATTGGCAGCCTCTTTTCTACGTTAAAAATGAAAGAAAAATAAACAAATGGAATCAAATTAGCAAAAAGACTTAGTATGAAAACAATTAAAGGAATTATGATACAAAAAATTTATAATTAATGCAACAAAGTAGTCAAGTAAACCTTATGATGAATTTAGTTTTTCGGATAAATAAAGTTTTGAGTGAAACTGCAATTGAAATTTGTATACGCAATACAAAACATACAGTTTTATGAATGTTATTATGATGTAACATATAATTGACATTTATAGTGACACTGATTAAACTTAAGTCTGAAGAAAAAACGAAACATTCCAGCAGAAAACGAAGAAATCACTTTTGGATTATATTTTTTGATGATGCATTATTTTATGATGATGGATGAATTGATTTGAGATTGATATTCACTGGTATCAACATTCCAAAGTTTTTAATTAGTACTTAGTTGACTAATTAATTAAAAGTGTAGAAATGTATTTTCTATGATACTTAAAAATGTCAATATTTGAAGATGGATTAACATATATACAAGGTACGTTTTAACTGAATATTTTAATATTTAAAATATTTAATTATATTGAATATTTGAAATAATATTTCCGGTCATTTTATGCAGTCAAAATTATTTTTTTGATTACGATTTTTCAAAAAAACAAAAAAAATAAATAAATAAATAAATAATAATAATAATATTTAGTTTATCAAATCAAATTCAAAAGTAAAAAATATTTTGATAAATGTGAAATACATTATATACTACATTATTAAAGCTGAACGAACACGATGACGTCAAATAAGGTACTAAACTAAATGTTGTTATATAAAAGAAAATAAAATGTAATTTTAATTTTACATTATTTTATATATTTTATACTAAAAACACCTGAAAAATATATATTCATATTTATGTAAATTATTTCTATTATTAAATAATGCATATATTGGTATAACTATAAATAAATGATTTATAATAATTTGAATTCAATTATCGAAAAGTTAATATATCATATTAGTAAGCCATAATGGACCGTCATTACGATTACGATGTAATGTGATATGAATTATATATTATGATTTGCAGTTTTGATGTTTTATCGAATTATAATTTGATATTACTTTGAAATAAGAATTGAGTATGTTTTAGGTGTTAATTAAAATCGACAGAAGCAAGTGATTTGACGAAAGGAGCGAGGCGGAAGGAAGTGAACGAAGCTGTGTGATAATTTACGGATCGGCGCTGTAGCTTCGTACTTGGTCTGGTGCGCTGGTTGCCAGGGTATATGCGGATTATATAAATAATCTGGTCAGACGAGCGGTGGGGGGCCGCTCACGGGTGAAAATAGAAAAGAATGTTTTTGAAATCGAATTGGAGTTGGTTGGCAGAAGGATGGGGCAATATGGCCGACTTGGCCGAGCGGGTGGACGATCTGATATGCAGTTTCGATTCGAGCGGTGAGACGACGATGGACACCCTGTCGATGCTCATATTCGGCTGGATGCTTTTTGGCCTTGTGGTGTTGTGCGTTGGTAAATACATCTACAATCGTTTCGTCTTGCAAGATCTGCAAACGCAAAAGAGCGCCACCAAAGAGGGACATGGCGGCCACGCCACTGCTGCTGCTCCGACGACTACGACTACCCATCACTTCGTCGGCGAGAGTATCGTTCTCGCGGGCACCGGCGCCGGTGCTGCTGGAGCCGCCGGCAGGTACATATTTTCGCTAACTTTTCAATCAAACCATCTTTGTCCGTGTGCATTCGCGTAAGTGTGTCCGTGTGCACGGGGTCATCAATTTACGTCAATCCCAATTGACAGATGTCAAAAGTGGCATCTCGTGGCAGCCGTGCGAATCACATAAAGGGATGCATTTTTGTTTCATTTGTCATTCGTCTGTTCTTTTCATGGAGGGAGCAATCAAATACTCATTTGTTTATTGCTTTTTTATTATAACTAATTATACTTTTTATATCTTAATAATAAAGCTAATTAAGTAATTATATCTTCTCCAAGAAGGCAAGTAATTCACATTTCAGTTTAGGTTGAGATATGAAACACTTTTTTAAATAAATACAATAATAACAATAACATTTTATTTAACGTTTACGTCTGTATAGTCCTTAAAAGGATACAATAATACAATAAATCATTAATAATAATTAATTAGTTTTAATTAAATTATATTACATTATATTTGAGTTTCGATGTAAACAGTGAAATAGATTGATGTGTTAATATATTTTGTATGCAAAATAATAATTATTATTATTTATTATCATCAATAATAAACAATGTGTTGTTCGACAGACAATTGCCATTCGAGCGGCTTGGTGGTAAATCGACTCCTACTTCGGCGTTTGGCGGTCGATTATCGAGCAGTGGTTCCGCTGGAGGCGGAGGTCATTCGGCTTCAAGTTCGGGTGGGTATGTGCCGCCAACGCCGCCCGTGAGAAAGCGACTCACTCGCAAGACTTCGGGTCCGCTTATCAGTCCGGCGAGAAGTTCGCGTTCATTGCACCTGCCAACTGCCACAGGTGCTGACGCCGAGGCCGTACGATGGGTCAACGAAATGCTCGTTTGGCTCCACTCAGACCTCGTGGTCGTCGACGAACTGCTCGCCGTCTGGGTTGCATCGCTCAACCACTTCACCGCTTCTTCCATCGATGAGGTGAATTTCTTCTTTTTCTTCTTCTGCTGCTGCTTCTTATAATCTTGCGTTTGGTCAATTAAATTACATTATAATTTTGTTGTTATATACTTGATAAAAAGTTAAGTATTTGTGTTTATAATTGAAGGTTGCATTAAATGATTAAATGAGACAACATCATTATAAACAGTAATGTATCATTTTGAAACAATAGCAAAGAAAGCATTTAAATTTAACGAAAAATAATGTTTGTTACATGAATGTTTGTTCGTTATAAAATTGAGAAGACCTGCTGATAAAAATAGTAATAGAGATTGATCGTTAAACGTCAAAGTTAAGGGTAAAATCATGCCAACTGCCCGTTCAGCGAAGAAAAGATAATTTCGTCGAAACAATCCGATAAAAATTATACAATTCATTGCTGATGTTAACGTTTTAAAAATTGTATTTGCCAGTATCAGATGTTTTATTGTTATTTTTAATTTAAAGTAAAAATACTTAAAATTATTATATTACATTATTTTATTCGGAGGATTGTTATTAATTAATTGTTAAAAAAACATAAACACGTGATATTAAAATTACAATAGGTCAGTAGTATATTAAAAGATCAATTTCATTATCGAATGTAAAATTTGCTATTGAAATAGTGTAAAGTCAACAACTATGAATTAATAAAACTTGTTATGCTTATGAATGAAAGTATGTTTATTGAAATGGATAGGTATGTCTATTTTTATTGATTATTTGATCATTAACAAAGATCATTTCATCGAATTACTTTGGTCAGCCTTGTGAACGTCTTCCCATTGACGTCATCATATCCAAAATAGCGTCTGCTTTCGTGCAAACTGTTCGCCCACATGATGTTCACCATTTCGCGATCACACGTCGCCTTTAACCTGATTTCCCTATTGCTGGCATTCAAAAATACATGTTATTCGTCATGAGCGTTGTTACGCTTGGAAAACAAACGACTAATTTATTAGAGAAAAATTATACTATTTAATATATTTTAATATTAAATCGTTTCTCTTTTTTCGCTCGATTTTTCTTATTTCAAAGATCTACATACATTACAAATGAAATAAAATTATGTAATCTCAGTAGATATTTTGTTATAATTATTTTTCTCTCTAAATCGAAGATACGAAATGATGAACAAATATTGATTGTTTGCATAAAATATATATATGTATTGATATTCTATTATGTAATATCATAAGTTTTTCTTACATATGTTTGTTTATTATTTTAATTTGATCGATCATATAAATAAATAAATCTATCAATAACAAGATTAAGACAGCTAACTAAAGATGTGTCTTTTGTTTTTAGCATGGAATCGGTGTCGAGTTTATTCGAGTTTTGCCAGAAACGCACACACCATTAATGTCAAACATCTTTTGTGAATGTGACTCCAAAGATGACGTGGTAATTATTTGTGATTTTCGTTAAATCCTTCACATGTCTAAAGTTAAACTAAATTTTGTATCTATTGTTCTTTTTATTTATTTCAGACAATCACATGCGATTGCGAGGCAACTCCTGCCTTTCAATTAAAAGCTTTCCGACAAAAAGGTGATAAAGTCGAAGTCAGCCATTATCGTGTCAATGTAAATCGCTTTCGAGCTCGCCTTAACATCGTTTGTATCACCGAAAAGCTACTTGTTGACCTCAAATGCGATGGATGGCCTGAGGTTTAATATGTTTAATATACTTTTTGCTTCATTTTCATTATTATTTTTCTTATTTTTACAATTTGTATTACAAAAAGAATAGAAAATAATTGTATATATTACATCATTATATTAAATATTTTTCAAGTTCAATATTTTAGACTATTTATTTTATTTGAATAAATTTAACTTGTGTAATTAATTCTGAATAAATAGGTCAAAGTTGCTCTCGCAGCAGTTGGTGCAATAAAAAAGGATCTGGACGAAACACATTTGCAGGAAGTTGTAACTGACATAGTTGTTAGCGCACTAAGAGGCACAAGCATACACTTAAATTTGTCACAATATCAAAACTGTCCACGTCTTTGGAGAGAACACATTTCACAGTCGAATTTCTCACATCAGATGCAATACGACAGTATGGTAAGTTCCAAAATGTATAAATAACAAACATTTACTTTTTCTTAATAATAATATAATTATAACAATGGTAGTAAATATAATAACATTAATTATGATTAATTTTATGTTTAAGGTACGTTCATCGTCGTCAATGATCCATCAGTACATACCCGGAGACAAACGTTTGCTCGTAAAAGTTGTGAAAGCAGTTGATCTTGGTGGTCAGCATGGCTGCATGGAGCCATACTGTGTTGTCGAATTGGACGAACCACCACAAAAACATCAAACTGCAATCAAAAAGGAAAACAGAAATCCTATTTGGGACGAAGCATTTTTATTGTAATTCAATATTTTCAACTATTTCATATCTCAATTTGTCTGTTCAGTTTAATACTAATTGATTTTCATGTTTTCAGTGACGTAGGACCAAACACAACAGAGGTTTTACTGGAAATCTACGATCACGAAAATAAAAGCAATAGATTTTTGGGTTTAGGTATAGTCGGCGTCGAAGAGCTTTTAGCTAATCCAAGTCAACGACAAATCATACCTCTTCAAGCGCGTCCTTATGAAGAAGAAGATATCACTGGAACCTTAACAGTTGAAGTTTGTGTTAATTGTTTTATCTGTTACATTTATGTATTTTTAAAATTTTGTATGACTAATAATTATTCTTAATTAATTTTGTAGTTCTTATTCATTGAGGGTGCAGAAGTGCCACAAATAGGAACGAAGCCTTATAAAGTAAAGGAGACGATCAAGCCAATTAGCACGAGTACACCGAAGCGCTCCTACAATCCAACAAGCAATCCGACAATCCTCAGCAGCAATAGTCTAAACTACAACAATGGTAACAGCACACTTATCTTGTACGACTCTTCCGATCAATCTCCAGGCGGTAATTACTGATTACTTTTCTAAGATAGGAGTTGCGCCCTTACGATCATTTACGTGTGATAATGATTTGCATTCACCTCGTAACCAAGGTTGTAATAAGTACTTCGACTTATTTCTGTCATCAATTTTTTAAAGGGAGTTTCTTTTTGCTGTTAGTTATTTGATGAGGGAACAAACAAACGAGTTTTTGCTACTATATCCCCCCTCCTCCTCCCCGAACTAGAAAAGAACAAACAATAATGGATTTTTGCCGTGTTTTATAAATATTAGTTTGCAAAAATAGAGAGTATATTTTTCGAGTCTTTTTGAGATATGTGAGAAATGATTGAGTAATTGCGAGGAAGAATAACTTCAATATGGACTGGAAAAATATGAAGATTATTTGTATATAATAATAAATATTTTATATCCTGTTTTTATTTGACAAAATGTTACATAAATGAATATTTGATGTTAATACTAATAATGTAAATAAACTGTAAATAAATTTTCACTCTTGGAGACATTATTAATTGTAGGTTTTAGGCAATTATGATGATTCTCTTAAAATTTACAATTATAAATAATCAAAGATATCGATTTATAAGTGTAATAAATAATAATCATCTACAACTGTATTATTACAAATTTCATATCTAACTGATTATAATTTCCTCGCAAAATTATTTTCACAAAATCATACGACATATATAATATAAATATTTATATACACATGCAAAAGCTATTTCTCAACATAAGAAATTGATTTTTTGTGTCACCCAAAAACAAAAACGATGAATTTGGAAAAGCTGAGATATCATTTTGTAGACACAATATATTAATAAGATAATTGGTCAAATGTTGATAAACACGCGATATATTTCTGTATATAAAAGACCTTGATAGCCATGAACTTGTACATAGAATTTGAAAGTAACATCCAGAGACAGTGTAGTTCAAAGGAACATGATCGGTGCCAAAATTTTCACGAGCAAGGGATTCGTGCCAATAGGTAATTAAACTTTTGTGTGATCCACGATTACTGCATCTAACGAGATGATCAAAAGTTGCGCTCATCTTTTCTTCCAATAAATGAATTCAACGAATATTGAACTTCAGTATTGTCATCCAGATTATCTTTTGGAATAAAAGAATGTAATTTTTTACAAATTCATACTCTCACGTATATAACTAAATAATCCGATGTAAAGGTTTGTTTTATTTTTTGTTTCTTTCAGTTTTTTTAATTATTGTTTCTTTTTAATTTTTAAAACTCCCTCTAGATTAGGCATGTTGCAATGCAATGAGTCACGTAATGATTCCTGACGATTTTCAAGAGTGCTTAGATTAGATGCATCCAGTTTTCTTAGAAAAATAAAAAAATGTAGTTTTAAATAGTACGAATTGACGAAATAACATACTTATGAAAATACTAACTGATACTATCGTAATTTAATTAATATTAAGGTAACTTTCAGATAAAGTTTGTTAGTTAATATATCAAATCATTTTCAATCATTTATCAATTATTTACACTGAATTGTATGTAATAAGCTTCTTTTGATAAACTTTCATACATAAAAATGATATGTTTGTTTATATATATATATAATATTTGCATCTTGTATGAGAATTATTATATAACAAAGATCTTTTTGCTTCTTTTAGATTATCTGATGACGAATGGTAGCACAGTGGACTCTTCTTATCGCAGTGGACAGACCAACGGAAACAAAGGAACACTTATAGTACACAGCCAACAAAGGGTAAGGATAGTTCGAGTGTCTCGTTAATTCTGGAAAAGGTAACGACTTCGTAAAAGCTGCCAAACTAACGAGTAACATTTGTTCGATTCCGCTAATAAAGTGTGGCCTTTCCTTTGCCTTTTTTAGCCACCGGAGCGCCAAGTTGTCAAGGTAAGACGCACCTTCAATGTTCTATACACTCTATACACCCCTCTGGTAAACATTTATTATTTTCAATTTATACTATAATCTTAAATCTACTTTATTATGTATATATATATAAATAATTAAAACATTTTTATTTCATTTATATTCATATTTTACTCTTCTTCAAATTTCTGTTTCTGTATTTGTATTTTTTGTAGATCCTTTATATATATGCAGTCGATATTTATAATAAGTGCATAATTTTTTATACAACATTGAAAATTAAAATGTAAAATTATCATCTGCATTAAAACTTAACACATAAGAAGGTCTTAGTATTTGCAAAATAAAATGTAATTTTAAGTGCTAATTTTGTTTCTTTTAAGTTTGCATGCAGTGTTTCGAGAATAATATTTTTATCTAAAATGAATTGAATTGATTCTTTGTAAAGTATGATTTTTATTTTAATTGATTAACTTTTATTACTGAGTGTATTTTTGGAGTTCCTATTGTCATTATTATTGAATTGTCTTTAATTTAATTAATTTTATTATTTTTTAATTTAATCACCTGAAACAATAACAAAAATAAAATGTTTAATATTCCCTATTCACAAAGTATAACTGTATTATTTCACTTTGTGTGTGGTGTTTTACTTAATTCAGGTTACGTTGACGGAAAATGGAAGCTGGCAGGAAATATCATCCGAGGTAATTATATTACCCGCATGTTTATATGTTTATATTTATTTATATATTTTTTTCTTGATTAAAATGAAGTTGTGTATATTAAAGATAATAAAAGTAAAATTGTGACAGTAATATGACGAGCTATGACTTCATCTAAGGGGTTTAAATGAAACACAATTAGATTACAATTTTGTATATATTTATTGTAAAATACTATTGAAATGTAACATTAATCATGTTTCTTGCAGCATACGACTCAGGATAATAGCAACGTTTCAGGTCCTGAAAGCACTCCTAATTCATCAAACTCAGATGGACTGAAAGGTCAGTTTTTATCTTTCTTTCTCTTTTATCAATTAATGGATGATTATAAATATTCAAAAACGAAAGGTACTATTTGCAGAAAGAGGAAGAACAAGGAGAAAACGACGAGATTTCTTTGGTACTATAAAGCGACGACTTGGAAGATCAAAGACTAGGAGTCGTTCAGTGGGTCCAGACGGAGATGCAAATCACGATGACTCACATTCTAGGTCTATTTCTGCAGATAGAGCCAGAGATCCTGGATCTGGTATGTATATTTGATCACTTTATTAAGACACAAGTTCAAATGAAGAAACTGGGATAATTAAGCAAGAATACATAAACGCAGTAGTAAAATTAGTTAGTTGGTAATTATTAACAAAAGATGGATCTTTGCGAGTTGCAGGATTGTTAATGGTTCCAGGCCGAGAAGAACAGTCCAGGAGATCGAGTTTAAGCGAAGCATCTGCAATCAGCGGAACTTCCACGAGAACTTACATTAATGAAGCGTCCACTTTGGTTCTTGAAACATTCGAGAATGGAATTAAGAAGTATAACTCATATTTTTATAGACGAGAACAAAATGTTCCTATTATTTTTCACGAGTAAATATTGTATGAATCTTAATTTATACTTTCAGGCATTATCTCGTACCTTTATCATTGGCTCAGAAGAGCAAATGGAGGAAAAAAGGAATCAAATTGCACATATTTAATGATCACACATTTATTGCAAAACACATGTCGGGGTAAATAATTTTTGATTATAAATTTATTTCCTTTTACAATATTGCTTAATATTTAACGAATAAAAATGACTGTTTCAGTGGAACTGTATGTGAGGTGTGTAAAAGAACACTTGCAAGAAGACTGGGAAAACAAGGTTACGAATGCAGAGATTGTTTAATGAAATGTCATAAGCACTGTCACGTTAAAGTTGATGCCATGTGTCCATCGTCGACAATTCAAAGTATTGAATTGTAAGTACATATTTCAGAACTTTTTATTGTTTATAAATTATTATTTTTGTATAAAAATATCACTATAAACGTTGATTAAAGAATAATAATTTAAGAAATGAAAAATAAATAAAGTACATAAATTAATTTAAAATTTAATGACAATTCACTGAAATTTTGCTTCAGCTTGAGTGTGTGCAGCACTTTTAAGGCGAAAGAATCATTTAGATTGAAATCATTGTATTTTATAATAAGCGATTTCTTATTGAATTTTAATAAGTATTCTTTCGCTTTTTTCTTACAAAATCTTAATTATTTTGTACAAATATACATATATATTGGTGACTTTAATCTAAAAGTCTATATTCACTGTAAATTTGGAAACAAATTATGAACTTGTTTATTTTCCTGACATTTGCATGTAATTATTGTATGCCTATCAATTATTTGTGCACAACTTTAATGCAATTTTCTTTTGACCTTGGCTGGATAAGGTCCTTACTTCCAGTACTGAGCGAATAAGATAGGTAAGCCGACGAATAAAGGTTGTTGCCTGAAACATCATTTTCACTAATTGCAATTTTTTCTGTTTAATAATAAATAATTAAACAATTATTAATTGCCGTAGCATGGTAGTTATTGCTTGAAAGAAAAACCAAATTGATAAACCTGATAACATTTTATTTAGTACTGCAATATACATTTTATAATAGTTGATTAATCAATCAAACTTATACTTTTAATATTCTTTTCTTTTTCTTATTTTTCTAATTTATAATATGAATGGCTTCAGTTAGCGTATGTTGCAATTTAGATAAAAAATAGTACTGCTAGTATTTTGACAGTTTCAATAAAAGCTTTTCACTTACATTAAATTATCCTACTTATTTAATGAAAACATATGTATATAGCTTTTACAATAGTTTTTGATTTTGTAATTATAAAATTAATGTTCTACAACTGTTTTTGATGTTTAATGTTGTATTTTAACTCAAGTTTTATTCAAGAAAATAATTCTATCAATTATGTTTTTATGTTTTTTTCCCCATTAAAAAATTTAAATAATATTTCTTGTAATTATTATTAACAATTAACAAATATGTAATACAAATATAAATACGACGATTTATTTTGACAAATAAATGATAAGTCAAACAAAATTGAATTTCCGATTGAAATAATTGTGAAAGTAGCTTTTAGTTGGAAACAAAATTTTGCAGATTGCTTATTGAAGTTCTTGTTATATGTTATTTTGAATAATTTTTGATTTTGCAGGACATTTATTCGAAATCCACATCTTCAGCGCAAGCCTTCGAAGCGGCTTTGTTGATCGAGTATTGTTAAACAATAAAATGAATATGAAGAATAAAAAGGAGCAACCGATGTACTGATTGATATGGCGTTAACTTGAAAGATATTTTGCATTGCAGTCTCAAACAAGACGGCAGCATAAAGGAGCTTGACAACAATCGATGCTTGCACGTCGAATATGGTTTGGCTTGAATAAGTTTTTATCAGGACTTTTAAGTTTAGTACAGCATATTGCATTTTTTATTTGTCAGCAAGTCAATACAAAATAAAATTTTATCTTCAGTAAAGGTCAGTGGAGCCTAAACAATTATATTCAATTTTAAATACCAAGTTTACAAAATATATAAAGAAAAAAAGAGAACAAAAACAGGCAAAAAACAGGCAACAACTAACAAGAAATAAAAAAGGAAAAAAGTTGACGAACTTTTGGTTGTACGGATTATTTAATTTTTTCGCGTGATAATGATTTTCTTCGAATTATCTTCCACTGTATTACAAGACTCGATGATAACGTACTTCCATTTTTTATTTATTTTTTTTCTAATGGTACAAAAAATAATTGTTTTTCTCACTCAGTTTGTTATAAATAACCTTTACAACCAGTTTTTATAACGTCTATTTCGTCCGCGCAATCAAGACTTTTAAATATTAAAACTGAGAAATCTAATTCAATTGCGACAATAATTTATATTTCGAGTTAAGACTGTATTCATTCTTTTGATGATTTTTAGTTAAATCTTAGTACGTAAAATTTTACGAATCGAGTTTTATAAACGTGCAAATATCATCTGTAAGACCATTATCGACCTGCGCTCAAAAATATAACTAGCAAATATTACGGTAAATCCTTGTTCGAGAGTGATTTTCACAGTTTTTTTGATTCAATCAACGTGATCCCTTTGTTGAATCAAGTATTATTATGTCTGTTTCACTTATATGATCAGAGATAATTTGAAATTCACTTTCTAATATGTCATATTATGATTAGTCCAGAATTCACTATGCTCGAAGAAAAAATGCCTGTATTTTAGCTTTTATCTTTACGATTTATTATTTTTTTTATAAATATTAAGTTATTTCAGAGTGCAATATTTGATTTGATTAAATATGAATTGTATTTTTATTTATAGCGAAGTATATACTGTATAAGAATTCTCAGTTATACGTGTGATTGTCTTGTTAAGTTTATTTTAAACTATTGTTGTTGATTGATTGATTGAAGAATTAGCATTTTTTCTCCGGCAAACTAAATCAGCAGTTTGATACATGAATTTTTGCCTTAATTATTATATTATACTATGAAGTAACTGAGAATTTTCAAACATGATTTTTCTTTATCATAGGCTGTGAATGCTAATTCAAGAAATACTACTTTTATCACTTTTGCTGTTGACGTAAAAATATTCACGTTCATCTGCTGTTTAGATAATATAATTTATCGAAGCATTTTGTACTTACACTTATGTTCGACAAGTTTTATAAATTCGCAGGCTTTTGTGAATAGTTAGCTTGATATCATTAAGCTTTCTTCAAAGCGCACATCTTATCTAGTGTTTCTATTAATTTTTTCATTATATTGAAAAAAATGTTTTCATACTATTGTCTATAAAAGTTACAATACTTTAATAAAACTATCTTTACTGAAAAAATATACATTTGCATTTGTTATTATTATTATTATTATTATTATTATTATTATTATTATTATTATTATTATTATTAATTGTCTTTAAAAATTAAAAGATTTGCGCTTGTGACGATAAATCATGCACAATGTAAAATAAGGTTTAACATATTATATTGTCGAACGACCGGTGATAAGCTCTCGTTTATTTTTGCGCATATTTATTTATATTAAATCCATGATTTATAAACATTTATTGAAGAAATTGACAATCGATTTTTAACCGATTGCTTTTTCTTATGTGCTTTTTACAATATTTTTCAAACATACAATCATCATGTTTATTCGACTAAATGATGTTATGAATATTTTCCGTAAAATGAAATCAATGAATGATAATAATTAAATAAATAGTTTTTAAATACAACTAACTGTATATTATAATAATAAACAATAATATTATTAATAATATAACATTTGATTATTAAATGATTATTGACTTTTAGATAAATAGATAAAATGTCTATAATTTTCATTTAACTGGTGAATTCAGTAATTTCAATAAATTGTATGCGCGAGCAGTATTAAAGTAGACTGAAAGAATAAATGACACCATAAAAACGGTCTTAATTTGAGACGGACTTTGTAGGGACATTTTACGGTGAAGTAATGTTGTCTTAAGTGTCGACTTAAGATACTCGTTTAAAGCATCAAGTGTTTTAATAAAAAGATCAAGAGCCAAGGAAGTAATAACCTTTTTCCACTGTCACTGATGTTTATTTCTCAGTTATTAATTTTTAAATTAAGATTGTTAGCGTACCTCTTATATTGATGATAAAATGCTAGAAATTCAACAATTTTGTCCTTCTTCTTTCAGTCAATTTTAATGTTAATAGATTCATCAAGATATTGAGATATTCTGTCATAATAAAACTGTACCATAAAAACATTAGGCCTTGCTAACTGTTCAATTCATACAGAACATGATATTCAATTTTGGGTGCAAATCGATAATCAAATTTTGTAAACACCTGCGAATTCCAATTTAAAAGGTGTAATAAATGAAAAATATACTTCTGGAATCAGCGAAAAATCCTGTATACATAAATGTAGTGAACATTTTAGTACATAAATTAATATGAAAGTAAATCTGATAAAAAAAGGTTATTGAACAAAACAAGATAAACAAAAAGAGATAAGATAGTAGACTATTTTTACACGTTAATTCTGTGAACGTAAAAACTCCATGTTTTATATCTATAATAACGTAGAACATATATAACTTTTTAAATCATTTGTTTTCATCGTATCACTTCTTCGTGAAAATTCCTCCAATACGCCCTGCTGTTACATTTCATGAAACGTTAATTTTAAAGGCAATTTTATTAGCGTACTTTTAAAAGTATAGAACATATTTTTTTTATAAACTTAATAAATTGATTAACTTTTTTTTGCTATATATAACGGAGAAAATAGGTTTTCTATACAAAGGCTCAATTAAATGTAACTTATAGGCAGACAAATTAAATATTGATTGATAATAATTAATCGAATTAATTTCATTGGATAAAATAATTTACAAACGTACAAAAAGCTCATTTAAATTTTGTTTTTTCATTAACATAGGTATGACTCAGACTTATTTGTGTATATGTAGCTTAATTAAATTAAAAAAAACAATCAGAAATTCAATATTTGAATATCATTAATTAGTTTATTTTTGTTTATGATTGGGCTAATCCATGAAACTTCATGACACTCAAAAACGTGAGATCCTTTTAATTGGCTGACAATTTGTATAATAATAGTACAAGTAGTATAATATTTGTTAAAATTTAAGACTATAAGTTTTCCGAATTTATTAATATTATTGTTAAATTATTATTTGTTTATTATTAATTTTATAGAATTAACATTATTTGCACTTTTTGTATGTTTTAACTTGTTTCTGATTTTATGTCGCTAGTATCGCGAATCAAATACGTCATTAAAATACGAAAATGCATAAGGATATTGTTTATTGTAAGCGTAGGGAGTGCTCTATCTATGATTCTCTATTATGTTTTGAAATCGTTTTCAGTCATATAGTAATAATGTTTGGAAGAGTCTTCCAATAAATACGAATTAAATTCTATAAAGTTTATATTTTATAGTATACTTATACACATAAACATCTTGGGGAATTTGTTAACATATTTGCAGCAAAAACAAAAATGGCGTATTTTCAATATCCTATATTTATGATGTCATCGATATATTAAGAAACAAAAATTGTTTTTATTTACAACTTTTTTTATTGTACACATTTTCAGTAAATTTGGAGAATCTCGCGTTTCTGAGTGTGATGAAGTTTCATCGAGTTGCCCAATTATATTCATTTATATTGTAATATTTCTGAATTAGTAATACATAATTTGATTCTGTGTGGAATTCAATTTAAATTACTTCAACAAATGTAATTTAATAATATAAATTGGAAACTATAGATATTATGAATGTTTCAAATGAAAGCATATTTTAAATTGTCCAAAAAGTCTGATTTATAGTATTAATACAATAAATACATAAATACAAAATAATCTACTTGAATTTCACGTATTTCGATATTATAGATTGACAGTTTGTTATCTCTATCTCGAGATACTATTGTAATTTCTTTAAAATAAAAAAGTTGCCTTTTGATGGGCTAATTTATTGACATTTTTCTGAGTGGCTTACTTCATTTTTAATTTATTTCACTTTGTCGAACAATAGATGAATAATAAAATCCATCGAAGTATATGAGATTTGAGGGATAACAGATGCAACAATTTATTTATTTGTTACGTAAAAACTGTAAAATGTGTTTACAGTGTTTTTTATGATTGTCATCTGTTTCAAGATGATAAAATCACGCTGTTAAAATGATAAGCAATTGTGTAAAAAAACATTTTTTATTCATATTTTAAATCTCTAGAAAATTCTGATATTTTTATTTTTCGTTTTGTGATTCATTTCATTTTATGATATTATCGATGTTTTGTTTCAGTTAAATTTTTAAATTGTTAGTACTATGTAGTTAATATATTAAAAACAAATTAATATACAGCAATATTTTCTTTTGAACCAATAAGCATACATTTAAAAGCATTTCGTATAATCTTTGAGCAGTAAAACTAATATTTCGATGTTATAGCATATACTTTAGCTTTTTTAATAAAATCTTACAAATATTTGATATATGATGATTATAAATGTTTAGCAAATGGCATTACACTTCATTAAATAATGAAATAAAAATGATATTAATTTATCTGTTATGCATTCAATATATTCATAAATCAATTTCAATTTTTTGATCGAATTCATCTACTTTGAATATTACTTTAGAAA
>JABFPJ010002538.1:0-19192 GCA_022817425.1 Gryon sp. ZL-2020
TTAATTAATTTAAAAATACATAATAATTTTATTATTATGATGATAATAAACACAGATAATGTTTGTCAAAAATATCATAAAATCTAATGTTTTTGGGTTTATTTGTCACAAGACAGCAAAAAAACCGCCGTAAAAGCATTTCATCCGCTTTTGTGCGATTTATTTTTTTGAGTGTTTCAAAAAAATAAAAGCATCACATGAAAGAGGACACTTTAAAGTATCCGAAAACTCAAAAAAAAGTTACTCGGATTTTTTTCGAAATTTTGTCATTTTTGCGTGGAGAGTCCCCTTAATACAATTTCATGTAAGAATTTCTAAGAAATGTTAAGACGCTTTAACGAGGGTCTTTTTCTTCGCTTCAGTTTGTCAATTCCCTAGCGCTTAAAACTCGATGCTTAAGCGTCAGTCTACAATCGATCCACCATCGAGCCACCGTCGAGTTAGCATCGAGTCGAATAAAATTCAAATTTCCAGTACCACATTTTGAAATTTATAAATCGTTTAATTTTTCAAAATTTTCACAATTTTCAAATGTTCAAAATGTTCAAAATTTTTTAATTTTTAAGTTTATTCATTAAAAAAACTTGCAACAAAATTGCATTACTAAACTTAGTTTTTATTGTATTTTTTTCATTACAAATAACAAATTCAGTTAGTATTTCTGGTGTAATATTTTTATAATTATAATTTCGCAATCATTTATTTCTGTTTAATAAGAAAAAGAAGTGCTTTTCCTTATTAAAAATAAAAGGAAAAATGTTGTTAAGTTCCTAAAAAGCGTTTAACTGTTAAACTATATACAATACAAACTACTGGAATGGATGATTGAGTAAAATCAGGATAGCTCGGTATGACAAGGAACTAACCAGTTGACCTTATCAGAAAGTAGATAGTTTTTAATTCAGAACTATACTATATATATTAATAATAATAAAAATGGTTTATTCTCATTGTTTTTTCTCATTTTTTTGTTCATTTATGTTTTAAACATTGTTTTATTGCTCGAGAGCTATACACAAAGAAATTAATTGAAAGTCGACATTGCCAAAACCAAAATAGTGCATTTTACCGGAAAAACTTTGCAACTACTAACAAATATTAAAGCTGACACTTGGATCGGAAAACTGACGCTTTTCGATAGTTGTCGATCATCAGTTTTACTATATTCAGCACAAATCTGAGGCCATCGATATCTTGAGAATATTGAGGTCGTTCAATTGGACTTTTACAAAAAAAACTTTTATCTTTACCCAAATCAAGTGTAAATTTGACTCTGCGACTGGAACGGGGTAGGACTAAGCTCGCTTTGAAAGCTTATCTAGAGCGTTGGATATGATTATTATCCATATTCTAAAGCTGGACAAGTCAAGACTTCTCAAGATATATGCTTCTTGAGTCAGATCAATCTCGTTTAAACGGAAATTTCGATTCACGTTATTGGCCAAAGCAACTTGACGTAATATTACAACGGATTGATATGTCTCACATTTGGCATATAATGAACCAGTAAACTTGGATAGAAGCATAGAAGATAGATATTGATAAATATCAATTATACTTAAAGCATGCAGATCTCATCTCTTACGCTCAGTTTGCAGCAATGAATGTGAAAATAACCAGAGCCCTGTCCAATCTTCTTGCGCAATACCTGTCAATTTGATCTCCTACCATTTACTCTAAAATATTTGGTCAATTTCGTTTTTCTACAAAACATTGTCTTCGTTTCTGTTTTAATCAGAAATTGTATGTCAGCGATCAATTTGTAGCCTGCATGTCTGTAGAAATCAAGAACGTAACATTCTCTTTCACTTCTTATTAAATTGTAATACTTATAATCATTTTCGAAAGCACTATACTTATATGACATATTACTATCAAACACCAATTTGGATCCTCTTCTACTGATTGTCTCTCTCTCTCCAACTTAAAATCGATTAATCGAATTTCAAAATTCATTATAAATATAGTGTATATCTGCGCGCCTTCATCTTAAATGATTATTTTAGATGGAATGATAGAACTGAAACAAAACTTTGTTAAACTCAATTTCATGAGATAGACGTCTAGCTGTCTATCGTCCTTCTCACATCCTAATTGTCGTCCCATATATTATACGACCATGAATACACATTATGGTTAATATAACATCTCTGCGTTCTCTTGTCGTAATAGTCGAACCTGGATGTTAATTTAACTGGAAGTTAAATTCAGTCTATTCGGTGTTTAAGGTATTTTGTCAAAACGAGTTGGGTGTTTTGGTACTGGTCAAAGTGTAACCTGAGGAATTATCATTGTTGTTGATTTTCCAAAACCAACGAACATTTTGCATTATGAATTTTGCGACAAACCACTCTATCGAGCTCAGGTGTACTTTGTTCGATAGGCTTGAAAAGGATTACGCTTGGAAAATTAAATTGCATTACTGTTGGCGTAACTTTGGTATTCATTTAAACCCCATGGTTGGTTCCTATTGACAAAATTTCATTCTACAAGGAATTTTAATGTTAATGTTTTTATGGACAAATTGTGCCCATCTTCTGTATCAGATTCTGGTCAGACCAGAATCTGACCAGAATCCGACCAGAATCCTACCGAAACCGGTCGGATTGAATCCGCTAGGCTTACAGTCAGCACTGATGAAAACGAAAGCATATAGTTCGAAAATGCCTCTCGTAAAAATATCGTTTGTGTAAGTAAACGTTGAGCCAATTCAGTAACATGTTCGGTGAAATGGTAAACAATTATGCATTTATTTTGTCAGTGTACTTCAAAAATGTTATCAGCTATTTTAATGGTATTGTCGGAATTCTTCTTGAAACATACACAAATGATACAATTACACGGATCGTATATATCAACGAGTCCAGATGTGCGGGCAAACACCTCAGTCTCTCTGTTTTTTTGATTTGCAATATCTTTATCTATTGCATATATTTTATTACTTAATTTGTGACTTACTATAAAGTCACAAATTAAGTACATTATAAACTGTGAAAATCAATTAAACTTTGCTATTAAACAAGTAAATCAAGTGAAAACCCTAATAAAAAGGATCGAACTCTTGGACTATACCTACTGCAACTCAAATGAGAAGTGATATATTTGTGTAATGCACAGGAATTTATACCCGGATAGGAAAAGATGCTTAAACAAAATTCAGTTTTTTTTGTTAGTTTTAAGATTGCACAATTCTAGCATGCAAGTAAAGAAAACACACACGCTTGCATAATGATAACAAAATACTACCATTTGCTTGCATTTTGCTTGCATTGTGTGCTAATAATACTATGACACATTTTCACAATTGCGCTAAAATATGCCACGAAAGTGCTATTTGGGTAATTTCGCGAGTGCACCCTTCTACTGATTGTTAGTCGCGCAATCATAAGAAAGCAATAGGCAATGCTTTGTGTAAATTCTTATCGCTGACAGGAATTAAATTAGTTTAGAGCATTGAATTATAATATATAAACAAAATCTGTGAATATTTGTGTATAATAAAAATGAAAGAAAAATATAAAATTGCTAATAATTTTCATTTTATTTGTGTTTTACTTTTATTACAAAATGTCATTCAATTCAAAAACATTCTATATATTATTTTATAACAAAAATCATTACACTATGAATGAAATATAGAAAAGCATTATCACATAAAATAATGTCATTATTATTGTGGTTTAACGTTAGCTTGTTATCCATCATAACTGTTATATTATTAATTAATATATTTCAGCGTGAGTAAAGTTAGGATCTTCACTCTGTTATTTTCAATTTTTACAATATCAATAAATTTTATTCAAAATTAGTCTAACGTTTTTTCATTTTTAATTTTTCTGTTTTTAATGAATCTGATGATGTAATTACTAAAATATGAAAGTAATTGAAATAAATCTGAAATTAGTTCAATTTAATCCTTGATAAATCTAAAGTTAGAATCGTTTTGAATATTAAAAATAACAAAGCGAAAATACCAACATTATTGACGCTATATTTCAAATTGTATTGCCATAAGAAATCAATTTGACAATTTGTTGTTAAACGACGAAAATCGTGACAAATGTATACATAAATAATTTACATACAATTTATTTACACATATGTATAATTGCATGTAAAATGCAAGTATACAACTCTACAAAAGCTTGATTTCTTATACATAAATATAAGGAAATATCACTACTCTTGTAATGATTTAATATGTTTTTTTGTTAAATACTATAATGTAATTAAAGATTGTATCTTTCATCAAATGTTCTATCTTAAAATTGCATGATCGACAACTGTTTTGCATTACATTGCAAAAATACTGTATGTACATATACGTTTATTTGTGTTCTCTTATTCTTTTCTGTTAAAGTCTAGATTAGCAAGTTCATTTTAAATAATCCTGTAAAAAACATAGTTTTGAACATTTCTGAACATTTTTTATTCAAGTACAAATTGAATTAGACTGTCGACTTTTTCTTTTTCTTTTTTTCTTTTTTTTGGAAAATAAACGTATTATCTCACAAAGCTTAGTTTGATTGAAATTTAACTATATATGTTTACAGGAATTATTCATACATCATAACTTTTATAAAACTTGCCACTGTCAATTGTAGCACACGTTTGCATTATTTTGTTTCAGTCATACGGCGTGCATTAATATTTTATCACTCACTTTACATTATTGTTTGGAAATTTGTACTGAAGTCATACTTAAATTTTTTTTTTCACATCAAGATGATTTTTGTAACTTTATAAGTATATTATTTAATGTATAGTCTTGAGAGAAACAAAATTGAAAAAATTGTTAGATTTCTTTTTCTAGAAATCTTAGATTTCTACAACTCTGCATGTGATATAATGTAATTGATCACGACATTAATCTACAAATATTTGGGTGTCAATTTGTATATTTAACAAGTTAAATTTGGAGTTTCAATTTCATATTAGTAATTGTATTAACTAAATACTATTGTAATTGTTATTGAATATGAACTAATATCAAAGTGTTTCTTTACTAAGAAATATTCGTTTCAAGAAATGGATTTTTCAATTTTTATATACGCACGTTAGAATTGATTAATCTTACATATTTGTTTCAATTTAAATGTTATATTTGCATTAAATTTCAATTTTTGTATAATATTGCATTAGTTTTGTTAATTTCACTTTATTATATTGAACTATTTTTATTTTATTCGTTTTCTTAATCATATAAAAAATAATTTATTTGTTATAATTTAAAATAAGAAATGTTTACATCAATTTTAATACAATTTATTAGGGAATTTATAACTATATTTTATTATTATAAAAATTGTTCAATCTTAAACAGTTCATTTAAATGATATACAAATGATTAAAAATATTTTTAATAAAGCTAAATATTTCGAAACCCATTGTCTTATTTAATGTAAAATAAAAAAAAGTTATTAGAAAAGCAAAAGATTTAATTTTTATTTATTTATTTATTTCATATTTTGAAATTTAACACTAATTTCAGTGTGCAAATTGATCAAGATATATCTACTGCGTTTTATTTTTTATCACATATCTCATTCGATATACCCTGATACACAAAATATAGATTTTCGAGAACAAAATATTAATTGCCAAAACATTATGTGAAATGCAACCGAAAAAACAAATAAAATATAAGATTATATATGATTTTTCAGATAAAATTGATGTCGAATCTTATTTGTCGCTGAAAGTAATTGAAAGTCTGTAAAATAATACAATACTTTACAGACTTTTAGCTACGAAATAAATATAAAGTTTTCTTACAAAACAGAAATACAAACATTTGACATCAATTTTATCTGAAAAATCATATATAATCATATACTATATCTATTTTTTCAGT
Source organism: Gryon sp. ZL-2020 (assembly GCA_022817425.1). Lineage (NCBI taxonomy): Eukaryota > Metazoa > Arthropoda > Insecta > Hymenoptera > Scelionidae > Gryon > Gryon sp. ZL-2020. Next base: position 5,855 of record JABFPJ010002538.1, read on the forward strand.
TGCATTTCACATAATGTTTCGGCAAATGAAAATCTATATTCCATGTACCAAGGATAATAGAGAAATAAGATCTGCTCTCTTATTCTTAGACAATTTTACTCGAGGATATGACTGCGGTGATAATAATTAAAGAGAAAATTCAAATTCTCTTAAAAAATTAATTTGTATTCGAATAATAATCTTGATATTCATTTTTATGCCTGTTAAAATAAAAATTATAAAAAATATGAATAGAAAACGAAAAAGGCACATTATTTTTTAATACGGTCAAATATAGTTTTTAAAAGGTTGGAAATTTAAAAATGGGTTTTAATGCATTCAAAATATCATTTTATATTAAGGTTGTAAAATCATGCAACAATTTCAAATCTTAAAATTTTACTTATATTTTATGTAATTCTTTATGTTAATTTTTTTTAAGTTTATGTTATTACATAAATATGACTTATAACAATCCCTTAAAATAATCCAACAGATCAAAACCATTTTTAATTCTCTTTATAATATATAACAATTATTACAATATTTATAGAAAAAAGTAATTAATTTAAAGTAAATTATTAAATTTTTGAATTTAATTTTTGCATTTATGCTACTATCTTTTTAAAATGATGATTTTACAACCTGAAAATATTGCTTTTTATTTATCTTTTAATATGAAATAAATATTGTTTAATAAAAAAATGTCCTTTTTATCACATTATAGTATACACGTTTCTTTAACAAGTTAAAGAAATAATTTTATAGATTATATTAACTTTAAATGAATTAATCATAATATTTAAACTCAACTTAAATAATTGCATGTATCTGTGATCTCATATAATCTAAAGTGACAGCAACTATAAATTATAACAAACGAAAAACAAAATCATATATTTATTGAAAATGATTTATTCATCTCGGAAAAAGCATTTTTCAATTTTTGTATATATTCATCAGATTCGCTATGCAAAATATGAATATTATGATGTATTATAAATGTAAACGTGTGCGATATGTGATTACTGTTTTCGTGGTGTCGTCGTCAATATATGTTTATAAAAAGACGAAAAAAATAAAAAATCTTATATACGCAATATCGTACAAAAATCAAACTTATTAACTAATTTTTTTTAAAACTAAATTTTTCGACACTTTGAAAACAATAATCATACGTCTTTCAGCGACAATTAAAATAATGTTCTTAAAAAAAATTTCAACGTTGCAGGAAGACGTAGATGATGTTTTTTGTATCATCCAGAAACATTCCAAAAGTTGTTAAAATGTCGGCTCGGCAATCAGTTAATTATACATTGGACTGTTTTTAAAAATCATATACATTTGACGAAGAAAAGCCGCCTACTGGAATTTAATTTTTATACATTTTTTAGTCGATTTCACTATTTGTAAATATTATAATACAATAATAATATGTATGTAATAAATGCTTATATATTTTATTTGTTTCTATATTTATTATTAACTTATTATTTCGAATTAACATTTAAAATGTTTGAAAAATATACTTTTAAAAAATTAATGTCCGGATTTGGATAATTGAATTATTAATAGTTGTTTAAAAATTAAATTTCAGCAACGTACATATCTTCCTTCGGTAAAATTGAGTAATGAAATATAAAAGTTACATTATACAAAAATGCTTAAATCTAATTTTTGCATGTTCAAAATGATGAGATTTTTTAACTCATCTCGCGAATTCAAAATAAAAGCAATAAAGAAGAAGCTTTACAACTTAAGGATTACAGACTTAGAGGGGCTACGTCAATCAATTACTATATTGAAACCAAATTTGCACTTTAGATAAAGTATCAACTGATAATTAGCAATCGTGTATATAGTTTGTAATTTAAGTGTTAAACTTTATATTTATATTATATATAAACGAAGAGAAAAAAATAAAGAAGAAAATTGTTGATGATACACTCATCAATATTCTCATTACTCATTCAAAAGATCATATATAAGCTCAAATTGATAAGATTAAGGTTGTTAGCACCGTGTGATAGTATCACTCGCAAAAAACGATATTTCAACTGTTAAATTTCTCTCTCTCTCTCTCTCTCTCTCGCGCTTTCATTTTCTCTCGCTTTTTCTTGTTCGCTTTTTTCTCTTAAGATACGATTTGACAATAAATCTGATAAGAGATAGTGTTATTCGAAGAAGCGTTGAATTAAATCAGTGATCGATTTCAATCGACTTAGCAATTAATCATGAGTTTTATGAAAATATCGCGAGTTATTTTCTCAAAAAACATTATACATGTCAGTTAAAGTAGAGACAATAAAGTTTTTGATAATTATTGCACTCCCAATTTATTTGAACATTCGCATGAAAAAATAAATGCTCGAAAATTAACAATTCATTATTTAGTTCTTTTTCGTATTATTATAATTATTATTATTTCGTCGTTTATTCATTTTTGTACCCGTAACAGTCATAAAAATACACGTTTTTCCATTATATCTCATATATGAAAAAATAAGCGCATACGACGCGATTTAGCTTTATTTTTCTTCGCGATTTTTTTCAACAACAATTTGTGTGGAAAATAAAATTTGTATATTTACATTGTTTTTTGTTCGTTTCGCGTCTTCTTTTTTTTCGCGAGATTTTCAAAAACCCGTATTTTATGCGCATGATGAAATCAAGGGACCGTGGGTACACTTTATTTTTTGTCATCGTTTTTTCATTTTTCCTTTTTTCTTTCTTTTTATAGAATTATTACTTATTTTAAAACATTGCTGCACTATTTACAATATGTACAAAAGCCACGCGCTCGCGCTAAATTAATGCCACTCATTCGTACTTATTGCATCCCATTGCGTTTTCATTAAGCGCGTCATAGTTTGCATATCACATAGAATTTGTTTTCAAATCAATATAATTGAAGGATAAATGTATTCATTATTTCATTGAAATTACTATTATCATCGATTAAAAAATATATGTTAATACAAATTGATCGATCAATTATTGTTTGATTTATGTTAAAGCATAAACAATTTACAATTATTTGAATGAATATAAAAATGGTAATATAAAATTTGTCTTATTTGATTAATGATACGAATCCAAGCAACGCACTTATAAAGCTTTTTTTTGTCTTTCTTTCTCTCAAACACAGCAAAAAGGCGTGTAGTTTAGTCCCATCGATGTTTCTTAAAACATGAAACAAAATTAAGTAAGGGACTTGAGTTTAATTGTAATCTTAAGTTGCTCTCAAACAACTCCGGGTTCAAACTTGATTAGGTAATTTTTCGGATCATAGTGACCCGCAAGGTAATACAAGTCATTGTTCTCGTAAATTGTGTTATAACGATGCGGTTGTTGATTGAGTATTTCTTTAAATCGCTGCAGTGGCAAAACGTCGCACTTATGAGAAATTGTTTGTACATCGTTTTCATCTAAATGGGATGATTCAAATAAAGCACCCTGTGAACAAACACAAAACATTAATTAATGATTGATTTTTTTAATTAAACAGTGGTAAACTAACTAAACTAAATATCTAACTAATAAAACTAGCTAAATTAAATTAACTTAATACCTAAACTAATAATTTTAGTTACTAATTAAACTAATATTTTTATTTTAATTAGTTATTTAGTTAGATTATGAAGTTAGTTAGTAGAGAAACAAATATTGACGAATACATTTATATTTACCGGATACTTCATTTTGCCACATCCTTGTGTTTCCTCAGGATGATAATACCATTTAACTTTAACGATCATACTAGAACTCGTGGTCTCCCACATGGACTCAATAGTGCCAATGTAAGGTCTCTCGGGGACGCTTGTTGACAGAAACACTGCACTGTCGCCAACATTAATAATCTCCTCGCCACGAGTGATAGCTTTGAAAAACTTTTTCTTTGATTTTCCTTTAGCACCAGGTCTTCGATATCCAGGACCAGACCAGGCCCACAATTGTCGAGCTGGCAAAAATGCCGCCATTTTACTTTTACTTTCGACTATATCCTTTTTGTCAGTCTGTTGTGCTTTCCTTTTTCGTGAATTCCGACTTTTCGGCGAACAAATTTCTTTCTCTTTTTCATCCTGCTTTGTTTCATTCTCAGATTCTTCTTTTTCTGCTGCTACTTCCTCTTCCTCTTCTACCTCTTCTTTTTCCTTTTCTTCTTCTTCGTCATTTTCTTGTCTTTCTCCTATTTCTTCTGCTTCAGAGTGACTGATATCTGCAGAATTTGCTTCGATACCATTTTCTTTCGGTCCAACTTCTTCAACCGCTTCTTCAACTTCAGAAGTATGTACGTTCATGTCTTCGTTAACTTCAGATGGTGCATTTTCTTCCTCACTCTTTTGACTCGAGCTTTCTCCACTGAAATAATCACTAATTTTGTAAATTCACTTAACATTGTATCTAAATTGTTTCATTTTATACTAAAATATTTCATAAAGTGCAATATTAAAATTTTAATATTTATATCTGTGACTTAAAGGAAAAACCAATTAACTCCACTTTTATAAATATTGAGAAAAACACGTTTGAAAATTTCAACTTGCAGATCCTTGTATTTTTTGATAGTACTACATTTTGATAAATGAGGACTCGTAAAATGGAAATACACAATGTTTTATGATTAAAATCGTCATCAATTAATTATGCCAAAAATTTGGAGTTAATCGGTTTTTCCTTTAAACCACAGATATATATATTACATATAGAATTTACAAAGTATATAAAAAAATGAAGAAAAAAAAACTTACCTATATTGACTCGCCTCGCTGTAACTACTATGATGAGAACGTTTATGCTTATGTTTTCGATGTTTTCTATGTTTGTGTTTCTTATGTTGTTCGCCGGACTTATGTTTTTTGTGCTTCCTTTTTCCGTCAATAGTTCTTTTTAATTTGTCTTTTCGATGTTTCTTTGCACGACGCCGTTCACGATGCTCCTCGTCACTAGATTTTTCCGCAGTCGTTAAACTTTCAGTCGATTTATGTAAATCCTCGTTCATGTTGGTATTTACAGATAAAAGATTCTGAGTATTTGATGATGATCGTTTGTCTTCTGTAGAAGCCAGTCTTCGACGCTTTCCTAATGTCAATAGCGGATTTGGATCGTATTCTGAAATGAATTTAGTAATTATAAATCAATATAATTTACTGTATTTATAACTATTATTAAAATTATTTATTAAGATTAATATTAATATAATAACACGTATAGACATATTTTTTATCACCTCTAACGATAGATTCGGATGACTATTTATCTGAAGCATTAAATAGTAATTCTGAGGTCATTCTATCATGAAAAAAACTCTTTTTTTTCATTTTAATAAGTTTTTAGTACGAAAAACAAATTGTAATAAATCAAATGTTTCTCATAAAAAAAATTAAACAGAATTAATTAAACAAGTCGTAACTTCGTTATTTTTAATCAATTTTAATTATTAAAAAAACATTGTATATGAAAAGATATTGATGTGGAGTGACTAATTATTTCAGTCGGTAGTTGTAGGGTTAATACTATTAGTAAACAAATATTCATTTATTAATATTAGATCGAAAGATAAAAGATAAATATTTTTTATATTTTAGTTAAATGATACATTAAATTATGTGTTGAAATTATATTTAAATAAATACTTCTTATATTGTTATATCACATTAAATATACATTGTAAAAATATTTTCAGTATAAATTTATCAATTAATTTCAATTATATTCCATGAACATTTTTAACAATTTATAATTTTACATGTTTCTAAAATATTTCATAATAAAATTACAATGTGTAGAATACAAATTAATAAAATGTGCAAAATTAAAATTATACATATTTTGCAACTCTCTCATTTTTTATATTAAAAATATCAAAGTTTTAAATGAAATTTTTTTACAGTTGAAATTTCAACGTGTTATTTGCGAAATAGAATATTAAACATATTTAATGATCTTCAAAATTATGATCATTTAAATTCTCTAAATAAATAACTATAGGCACATTTAAACATTTATTATTAACATTGACATCTTATACATTTTTAAAGATTTGATTTCTACTGTTAATATAATAATAGCTTTTTGCACGTAATGAATTTACAATATAATAACACAGAAAAAGGTAAGTAAATAGCCATCTTCCTCACACTTTATAATATCATTCAATTAAATGAAAATAGTTATATTTTTTATATTTTTAATAAAAATTAGCTTATAATATTATATATTATATATAAAATCTAAAGTGACACAAAAACTATTATCATTTTTTAAAATTTTATTTATTTATTTATTTATTTATTTATTTATTTATTAACAATTCATCATAAAAACTTCACATTTCTTTTAAAGTAAAAAATATTGACTAAAAATATTAATATATTAATGCAAAATATGCAAAATAAATTTATCAAAAAAAATGAAAAGTAATGACACAAATTATTAACATTATCAAATTTTGTTTACTGTAAATATGTAACAAATTTAATATAATAACATCAGTTTTTCTGATAAAAATCTTTTGCCATCGTCGTTAAAAGTTGTACAATCATTAGTCGAGCAGATTTTAAATTTAACTAATGTTTCAAAATCGCTTAAGCAATGTGTAAAAAATTTGCGATAATACACGTACGAGCAAGTGGTGGTAAACAAAAGATAATGTTGTTTAAATTGGTCGCAATGTGAACATTCTTACACGAGTTTATTTCGAATGTTATATGATTAAATTGTTTTATACACACTTTTTATAAATCTATTATCTAATTATTATTAAAAAATAATTAAAAAATTGTAATAAAATTTCAATAAAAGATATCGAGAAATTTGGAACCACTAAAAAGAAGAAGAAAAAGCTTACCAACAACAGGATACTCCGGATGTAGATAACGAATGTCTTCGAGCGATATTCGACCGCTGTCGCCATCGTCGAATTCAACGCTGACGAATTTGTCGTCAAGTGCAGGATCGGGCTCCGTCGGCTCGACGGACGTACCTGGATAGAGGCAACGATATTGTTGACTCCAATATGCGCACAGTCTGGTGCCTGGCGGCAAATCTTTCGTCGACTCAGGACACACTTCGACGATCTGTCGATTGTAATTATAATTATAATTTGTATAAAGTCATATATCAATCAGTGTATTGATAATTAAAACATCACTTTCAGCAGATACAATTTCTACATGTTTACTTTGTCCAGATGAAATTTTGTTTTACAATTGATTACTTGTCATTGTTTAAAAGAAAATGTTTTATTTTTAATTAAATAAATATGTATAGTTCATAAAAATGTTCATAATAATAATATGTTATATTCTTTGTATTTATTTAATGAATATTTATTTAATTTTTTCCAATTTTTTTCAAATGCTTTTTACAGTAATTGAGTTATGTTACAAGATTGTAGCTTTTTCAAGTTACGATTTAAAAGTTATTTGGCTTCGAGTTTTCTTTAAAGCTCTCTTTCTTAAGAGTATGATACAAGAAGAAATTTTTTTTATAACAATTCAAATTTGGAATATTTGCTTTTTAATCTAACTTGATTTAAAATTAAATTGAGATTTTACAAACTGTGATTTATTTTCATATTGAAATTAAATTATTAAAATATAATTTTAATATAATTTTATTAATTTGTAAAATTAATAATCTGGCATAATTATACACGTAAATTAGATATAGCAATATAATTGGATGGAAATAGTATATAAATGTGTTTTCTAAATTTAGGCGAAATGCTTTGTTTCAAAGAACATAGAGTTTCGTAACTAAATTTGTTAATTATTAAATAGTACTATACACAACAAAATTAATCATAGATTACCATAGTTATTCATAGGAAAGTAAATGAATTTTCAAATAATTTACATGAATTTCGGTTCAAACGTGAATTTATGATTGTTATTACTAGAGTATTCATTATTTATTAATGTTACCAACATTTAGTACTTGTTTATTTTATTTACTTAACTTGTGCAAACAAAAACAACCTAATGTTAAGTTATAAATGAGTATTGTATAAAGTAATTAAACTAATTCACATAGATGGTAACTTTTCTATATTTAACTGGCAATATTAATATGTAATAATATAAGTTAGAATTAACAGTCGACTTTCCTTACACGGATTAATTAAAAATAGAAATTTAAATAGAATTTAAAATTACATACTTCATTTTAAATCTCTGTACTTTTAATTAATGAATTATATTTTTAAATGTCATCGATGTATTTATTTACGTTACATTTAATACAACTTTACTCTGCAAATTATACATTATAATAAAAATTACGTTTTGATAACAAATATAGCATATAGCAAGGGTTTTACGGAGGGTATTGCGCATTCGTGTTTGTATTATTCGCTTTCACTCATGCACAATACCCTTCATTAGACTCAACAGAACCATAAATAACTATATATTTTCAAGTATATACTCTTATTCAATGTTTGATTTATACGATTACTTTTTGGGAATTTGAATTGAATTTTTTGTAGTGAAAATAATATTAAATTTATTTTGAATTATAACAACAATAGGTTGTATCAATAAAATCGGACTAAAAAAGAATCTTAATTACCGCATCTCGTAGGATTTCCTCTCGCGAATGAATGTGAGGTCGATTCCCTCTCTCGCCGTCGAGAGTAATGGAATATACATCCGGTGCTTGCACGGCGCTGAGTTTGCCGGCATAAAACAGACCCCCTATGGCCGTGAGCACTCGCAACTGGTCGATTTCAAGATGGGCCGATGTCAATTTGCATTTGTTGATGATCATCTCGGCGCGCTCCGCTTTCGAGCATTTTTTACAATCACTCTTACATCTCTTCGCTTCCTTTTTGTCCGATGACGAACACGTACTCATTTTTCTTTTCTTTTTCTTTGACTTCTCGCTCTTTTCCTTCTCCTCCACAGTTACTTCAGCCTCTATTTCCTTCTACATAACATTATTTTTTAACCAGATATTTCGTTTTTTAAACTAAAATCTATTTAAGATATTTGTTATTTAATTTTTATTTTTTTACCTTTACAAGATTTTCTTCCACTAATTGCTCTGAAGATTCTACATTGTCCATCTCGGAATCCCATTCTTCGTCATCCCAAGTTTTCACCTTTGCCTCGGCTTTCAATTTCGGTTTCACTTTGTTGTTTTGCTTGCATCTATTAAGTTTCTCTTTTTCGGCAAGAATTAAGCTGATCACACTTTTATTGTGCATTTGAGTTTGCTTTGCTGACTTCTTTCGCGATTTTGCCAATTTTCCAGCTTTACCGGAAGACTTCAACATTGCTGTACTCGATTTAAAAGGTAATGGAGTATAGCCAGTCTTATTGGTAAACTGCAATGAAAATCAAAATTCGACTTTATGTATTATTATATCTATATTTTTTAATTTTAAATTTGTAAGTATCAAAAAAATATTGAAATTACTAATTAAATTTAAACGTCAATTATTATATAATAATAAAATAAAAACTTTACCTTGCTTTGTAATTGTTTATAAATTAAAGAAGTCTTGCTTTTTGGTTTTTTCGCAACGATTGTTTCGGTAAAATATCTTGTACTGCCAGAAGTGTACAGTAATTTTCTTGGTCGTCCAACTTTGCGCTTTTTCGATGCGGAGCTACAGCTAATGGAGTTTGAGCCTACGGAGCTCGTATCGGCATCTTGCTTCGATTTATCATCGTCGTCGTTATGACATTTTTCGATGATCGACGAAATTGTTACTGGCGGAATTACTTGCTCAACGGGCATTGGAATGCTGGGTATGTTATCTAATAATTTGATGTGGCTCTTTGGCTCGGACACCTTAATCAAATTGGTGTTGCACTTAGGTACATTTAGCTTCGCAGGTGTCAATCGTTGATGCGCTGACTCGGACGCAAAGTAACTGGAATTTCGTTCCGAATCGTCGGATTCATACTTTGGCGATAAACTATTTTCATATTCGAAACTACAAAAAGAGTTAATAAAATACTATAAATAAATAAAGAAGAGAAAACGAGCTGATAAATTTATTTAATTTGATAATAAAACTTAATTTTAATCTAAATTAATAACAATATTAATTATACATTGTATTAAAAAATACTTGACTGTACTTTAAAAATAATTATAATCACACACATTTATTTAAAATTGGCCTAAGTTTACCTAGCAGAATAACTCCGTTTCTTAGTCTTCACATTAATCTTCTTTTCTTCTTTTTTGGGAGTTAATTTGGACAGTTCCTTCTGTTTCTGACGATATTGCCGTTGAATAGTTGCTAACTGTATTCTCATTTCCAATTCCATTTGATCCATTTTAGGCCAATTCTCATCATCATCTTCATCATTACTTCGTGTCTTCTTAGCAATAAATTTCTTAGCTTCCAATTTTGAATCAACACTCTTGTACTGATGCCGATCACATTCTTGCGCAGTAGTTGCTTCTTTATGCGGAACTTCATCATCATCATCATCTTTGTCCAATTCATAATCAGACGAATCTTCGTCTTTATCCTCGTGATTATCATCCTTCTTATTATCCATTGAAAGAATTGTTTCCTCCGCTACTTTTACTTGTTCTTCTTCGTTCTCTTGTTCGTTTGCTTTAATATTAGTTTGAAAAACGTTTTCACTTGAAAAATCGATATTCCTCTTTGACTTCTCACGAATCGTATCAAACATGGATTGATCTCCGTTTGCATAAAACTTTAGTTTGGCCTTTTTAAATTCATTGATCGACCCATCCATTTTGTCGTCTAAATGTTTTCGTTTATTCGCTTTCATTGATTCGGTCGATTTATTGGGATCGTCGGCAACTTCCTCCATAAACCTTTGTTCGGCCAAAGCACACAACAGACGCAATGGACTATCAACGTTGTTATTATCTTCATTAGGTCGTGTCATGGATTTAGGTTTGGTTGGGGACTTTTCGAGCTGTGATACTGAACGCTTCTGATCCTCGGGTTTCAAATGCTCAAATTGTTCAATACTATTTGACAGCAGTTCCAAACCACTTAGGTCAACTGTCAATTTTGGCTTGCTCGACTTTTTTATTTCGTTGTTTATTTCATCAGATTCTACAGAAAGAAAAAAACATAAAGAAATATTAATACAATATTATCTATTTTAAAACAAATAATATATCGACGCTTCTTACGTAAAAGGTTATATCTCAATTTTGTTGTATATTTCCTATGTTTAAACATAGAAGAAGTATCCTTTTGTAAAAAGAAACAAAAAATGAGATATAACCTTTTACTTAAGAAGCGTCAATATATATATTTTAACTGCATTAATTTTTATTAATAAAAATATTCAAAATTTACCAGTTTTTTCGCAATTCACATTGTCGTCTTTTACAGTTGTGTCGATTTCATTTTCATCGATAACTTCATCAGTACATTTCATCGGAATTTTATCATTTTGAATTTGTGAAGTGGTGACTTCATTACTACAATCAAGCGTAATTTTATCGAGAGAATTTTGGCAGGAACGCAGAATCAATTTTTTCAGTCCATTTTCCAGTCTTCTGGGACAGGGGGTGACATTAGTGCCACCATCCGATTCTTTTGGTGTCTCATCCTGAGGGATCGATGCCGCCGCATTCTTCTTCTTAAGTTTCTCTACGACGTTTTCGATGCCAGGATGACTCTTTTCAATTTGTTTTTTGTTTGTATAATTCTTCTTATCATTTGCTACCGAATCTTGTTTAATAATAGGTGCAGTCTCGATATCGTGTTCGTCATCAATACACGGCATATCGAATGATTTAACTTTGATATGAGACGGATTATTTTCCACTTCCGTTTGATGATTTGTTTCGGTTATTTCAGACTTTTGGTTAACGACATCCTTTGACTCGCAGTTATCCTATAAAACAAACAATGAATTTTATAATTACGATTAATTTTCATTAGCAATTCCTTAGCCAATGGCAAAAGTGGATGTTTATGACGAAATGAATGGTAATCAATGCTAATGAATGAGTAATGCTGATGGCGATTTTGTGAGTGCAGATCTGTCAGAAGATATTTCCAAATTGGATGGAAAAATATCATGTAAATGAAATATAAGGCATAATATTGATAATTATTGAAATTGAATACATTAGTTATATGACTTGAAGTTTGTTTCAATTCTAAAAGTTACATATTTAATAATTTCATTATATGTCTATTTGATTTACATTTATAATGATAACAATTTAAATTTTGCTCACATCGCATCGAAAATACACCTTTTCGTTACTCGGGGAGGGAAAATGTCCCTTCACTCTTTAGGGAGTTTTCGGAAAATGTTATTATTCCCTTCTTCGTAACGAAAAATATCGTAAGCAACATAGAAGATGATCGCAAATCCGTTTCCTTTGCGGTTTGTAAACTTCCGTACGAGTGCCGTCAGGCACGAGTGTGGAAAGTACCTACTTTCCGTACAAGTGCGGAAAATCACCACTTTCCGTACTGCACAAGTGCTAAAATAGTATATTACGCAACAAGGGAGATGAGATCGGGAGTTAGTGTCTTTTAAACTTCTTAGGATACAGCTAATGATGACTCCATTAACGGGAAAGAGAAGCAGCAAATTCGACTGAAGAATCATCTTAAAAGGTTAAGGTGATTCTTGAAGTCTTTTGTACCGAAACTTGTGCTGAATAGCCTTCCCTGCTTTTATGATAACGGTTAGTAAGTATAAAAAATGGAAGAAGTTACTCAATCAAAAATTTACATTGAAATAGTACATTACGCAACAAGGGAGATGAAATCGGGAATTCGTTTTCCCGAGCGGAGTTTACAAGCCGAGCCGAAGGCGAGGTTTGTAACCGCGAGGGAAACGAATTTCCGATCATCTCTCATGTTGCGTACTATATTTTTCGTTACGAGGGAGGGAAAAAAGCCATTTTCCTAAATCTCCCTAGGGAGGAAAATGGCATTTCCCTCCCCGAGTAACGAAAAAGTATTTTCATTTCATATCACGAAATATTTGTATCCCTTAAATAAAGTAATGAAAAAAGGAATTTATATTCCCTCCCTAGAGACGGAAAGTATGGATAGAAACATATTTTCCCTCCCTAGGGAGAGGAAGTGCCACTTTTATACCATTTTTCAGAGAAGAATAATATATTTTGTATCAAGGGAGATAAAATTGGTATTTCATTTATTTTCCATGGTGCAAACAATACTTTTTGTTATAAAGAAGATGAAAATGATTCGTTTGAATGTATCGCTTGAACTTTCTGATACACTTGTAAGAAAAAATATCGCTCGCAACAAGGAAAAAATTGCTGATTCGATTGGTGTGAGATTGTCTACACTCATCTAGTTAGTAATTTTCCTCCCTAGTTGCGGAATATATTACTGATTAAATTGAAAAAAGCAACAAA
>JABFPJ010002539.1:0-19192 GCA_022817425.1 Gryon sp. ZL-2020
ATAGAATAATTTCGAAGGCACCGTAGACCAGTGGTAAAGTACGAGACTAGTAACCTGAAGGACCGAAGTTCAATTCTCATCAGAAAATTAAAAAAAATATAATTTACAATTTTAACAAGTAAAAAATAAATAGTAATATTAATTTGATACAGAAAAAAACAAGTACGAACTAAAAATAGAATATATTTATTTTTTATTAATGAAAATTAATTGAAAAAAACCACTGGCAGTCAGTACTGGACCAGTACAGACACAGTACTAATTGCCAGCCGTTGATATCTGTGAAGTGCCAGAATATATTGGTGTTTCATCCCAGTGCTGGCTCGTACTCCATTTACAACGGTCACCCAATGGTGACTAGTAAAGTGCCAGTGCTCAGCCATTCGACAATTTCTATTTGGGTAGAGGATTTACCCGATTTTGTCAGCGCACAAGATTTCGAAAATGTCGCTGCAGGAGTTATGGGTGTTTCAAAACTCAAATTATGACGAAGAATGGCAAACGAATGTATAATAAATTTGATGAACAATTTTCAAGGCGAAGCTTGGGGAAATAATGGTCCAGGAGTTATCACGAGAATTTTAAAAAGCAAATGTGGAGTCAATTTTGTACGTTTTAGATGACATTAAAAATAACTTTGCATTCATTTTTTTAATTGTAATATTATAAAATTGCATTTAGCTTTATTAAACATTTACATTTAAAACATTTTAGGTGAAGTTCATGACTGTTGAAACATGCGAAGGTTTCTTAGGCTACTTCGAAGGCTACTTAGTCAAGCCAGGACAATACACGTTTGGAATAAATTAAGCAGACATCATAATACTCAAGTAATAAGTCCTTTTAGGATTATTGGTAGTTTTTGTCCGAAAATGTATAAACACTGGCAGGATCAAGTTTAATTTGTGCTGACTTTAATTTTTTGTTCAAGCCACCTCACATTTCTAATTGAAATACAACAGTCGTTTAATAACTTTATTATAGTGTTCATTCTTGTGACGTAATTTTACCAAGCAAAGACTGAAACTAATATTTCAAAAGAATTAATTAAAAATAAGTAAAACTCATTAATATCTTTCTAAACTTATTTTTAAAGTCTTACATTTATTATTTTTATTATTTATAATCTTATATTCTAATTATATCGGTTTTATGTATTTGTATTATTTTTTATAATCAAATTTATAATTATTTTTAATTGAAATAATAAAATTAGTTTCGAATGAAATAAATTAAATTCACATTTGTTCTTTATTTTTATATATAACAATTTTTATATATTTAATTACATTTTTTCAAAATATTTTATAACTTTTTATAACTCTTCTTTATTGAACAATAACCTTCTTAGAGTTATTTACATTAAATATTTATCTTACTTTAATTTTGAATTTTCTTAATACTAACTACAAGCTGTACAAAAACAACGACTATATTAATTGACAGTTTTTTTTATTCAAAAGTAAAATACTCGGATAAGAAACTGGACTACTCAATGTCGTTAAATAATAATTGTTCGTATTTTACAGATAAACAGTTTTAGTTAAATATGTACGTGCTTATTTCAAAGTTACATTAAAAGCACGAGTGAATGACCGATTAAGAAATGAATCCAGTAACTGAAATTTATTTAATTTATCTAAATTTCATTATCTATCCTCTAAATCCTGAATCTATCCCCGGAGAATCCTGGTCCCCGGTGAGGTAGTTTGAACAGACATTTGATAACAAACTATTGGGTTCTTATTTTGATCAAGAAGTGCGAATACAGTTGGTAGTTTCACTGGCAAAAACTGCAATAAATTCAAAATACCAATCAGAAACATATCAGTAGTAAATACAATATTGTTCAATAATGTATTATTTCGTGTAACGAATTTTTCCAATTTCATATGTTTTCATCATATTTACCGTTCTGATGCTTGGTAAGTATTCTCTGTGAATATATCTCGTGTAGGCACGCAGAGGGAAGGTAGCTTTAGTTCCATTGTTAAAGTAAATGTTATCTTTGGCATTAGTGTCATGTGCTTTATCCTCGCGACAGAAACCGAATTTTCCCTTTTTGTAATGTGTCAAATCAGTAACGTCTTCTTCGAGAATGAATGATGCTTCAACTTTTTGGCCCTTGAGAAGACAAGGTAATTCTGTACAACCATCTACGTCAACCCTTTGTGGTAATTTATTTTGGAACGGTTCGGCGTCTGTAAAAATGGTTTATGACAATTCTAATGGGAACATTCAAAAGGGAACAAACCGTTATAAACGGTTTATGACAATTCAAATGGGAACAAAATTTAACTTAAAAAAGAAGTCTACTTTTTATTCAAAAAGTATAAAATTGATGAAATAACAAAAATTTGTAAATAAAAATATTTAACTCTTAAATAAATATAATTATATATATGTATAATAATAATATGTTAAAAACTTATACTTTTTTAGATTTTATAACAAACGAATAACAATTTTAAGAATTTACTGAAATGGAATTTATATTTAATGTTTATTTAACAAGTTTTTCTAAAATTTGCAAAAACTTACCAGAGCCACAGATTTCACATTTATTCATCTGTATAGCAGCAGCTAAAGCTACACCCACAACGAAGAATACGAAAATGCTTTTGGCAATCATGATTATGGATATTCAACTAAAACTTCAACTGCTAGCAAACTATGATATTTAGTAAATAATAGCTCATGTATATATAGTAAAGCTTTATCAAGATAAGAGTACTATTCTTTAACTCATAATGGATCGTTATCGCAAGAAATCAATTTTTTATAATTTGTTAATCTGGATATTTAGGTCTTATCTAACTATTAAAAAATCATGCCTAAGAATAAAAAAATATATTTATAATTATTTGTTATGAAATGGTTAATTATTTCAAATACTTTTTAACTCATCTAATAATAATTATTTTGCATATTGCCATTAAACTTATTTGTTTGCGTAATTGGGATCTATTTATACAATATCCATCAATTTATTTCTTTAATTTATTAACAGATTTAGATTATGTTTCTGATTGATAATGATTTAATATTTATTACATATTTTTAATTGTTTAATTTAAAATTTTTTATTTTATATTTGACTTTTGATTATCACATGGATTTATATTCTACTTATATAAATTTTATTGCCAACGCACTATTAATTAATTAATTAATATTTAATGTAATTTCTAACTAATTTTATATATAAATTTATTTCTTTAGTTTTTATTAAAATGTTATTAATGAAAAAATTACATTAGATTGTATAGTATTATTATTAAGTATTATTTGCGAAATAATACTGAATAACAGATAAATATTAATAACCACGTTTCTTAAAAAAAATAGATAGTTTTTATAAGGAACGTAGCCTTTCATTTTCAATTCATATAAGATAAGATATGTTTATAACTTTGTTTTTAATATTTGATTATTAAATTAATAATATAAAAAATAAAATTTAATATGTTAATCATAAGATAGTTTTAGGTATATTTTTAAATAATGTATAACAAAATGAATTCATCTTTCATTAATGATGTATTTTAGAATATCAGTTTCTATTTTTTCGATTAATCTTCGTATTTTGTTATTATTCACATTGAAAATAGATATCATCATTTAATTATACATTTAAGCGACTAATTGATTTCGATATTTTTTTCATTTCTTTTTTTTCTTTTTTTGGCAATCTCTTATAATATGGTAATAAACTTTATCATTCTTTAACTTTGACTTTTTTAGTGCCTAAGTTAGATTTATAAGATAAAATATCAGACAATTAAAAAAACAAATCTAATAGTTTATCATGCAAATTAATGATATTTCAGTGATTAAATACAAAAAATATAATATAAATGCATATATTTAATAATCTTTCTTCATATTTTCAAATGACACACTTTCCAATACTCACTAACTGTATGATTTAAATTTTTAATCAAAAAGTAATTGCACATTTATTTGAACAATGTTTAAGAGTCAAAAACTTTATTTAAAAAAAAGGCAAAGTAACCTTTAACATACTCATGCAAGATATCACAAAATGCAAAATCAAACTAAATAAAATTTGTTGAAAATACCTAAAATATACAGAATAGTTTTAACAGCAGAATATAAAATCGTTGAAACGTATAAAAAGTTGCAAACATTTGTATTCACTTTCAAAATTGTTTTTCCTTTTATTTACAATTAAAATAGTGTTTACTTTTCAATGGATAAATGCGCACTAACGATTTGCACTCGTGAAATCGGAGGTCTTAGGATTTAGCATTTATATCACACTGTACTTATTGACTATCGATGCACGTACACCGAAAATACACTAAATATCTATTGTGTAAAATTTTGCAAGATCATTAATTGAAAATCACTTTATGTTGATTTTGGGACAAAAAAGATTAAAGTGGAAGGGAAAATCTTGCACTGAATTATTTTGAAATAAATAATTATTGAAATAATATTTTAATAATCGTGTTTATTATTATAAAACAGTATACGAAGTTAATAATAATCTCAACAAAACATTTGCATTTTGTACAAAGGAATTTAAACAATATATTATAAAAAAAGTCACCTTATATCAATTTTTCTTTCAGTCTACGAATTTCAAGTTCTTCTTTTTGATATTCGTAAATTGTATGACAATGCAAATATTCCTTCGTATTTATTAATATTTGATGCTTTATTTTTTCAAGAGCTTCCAAAGTTTCGTGATACATTCCTTTAGTCCAATCACCAAACAAATATCCCGACTGAAAATAAATGCAGCAATAAAATCATAAACGCATAAAACTTCATTTAAACAAATATTTTTTTTTAATTTGATACTATAATTAAAAGCAGTTGATATTTGGAAACGATATTGAAACGGAATATACACTGAAGATAATTAAACTTATTTGTTTAACTTTGAGAAAACTATTAAAGCTTGATTCAATTCTATTATAAACTGATATTTCATAAAATACTAAAATAGCTGTGTTTCATATTAAACTTACATATCCATAGTCCGAAGAACTCAAGAATTCATCAAGTTGTTCAAAAAGTTTGGCTATTAATTCTTTACCTTCGGCGATTAATTGTTTGTTTTCGAATAAATAAAATTCAGTGCATATTTTGAAGTCGAAACATATTTCGCCTTCTTCTGAATGTCCGTATAAAAGCATCCCCTATTAATATGTCAGAAATGAATTCAATACTTGAATACTTTTTTAATAATTAATTTATAATTAATTAATAATATAACTTATGATTTTAAATATGTACCACATTTTCTCTTACATTTTGTACTTCCGCAAAAATAGCATCAATTTTTTGTTTAACTGACTGTTCACTCAAAAATCCATCCATATAATTATCCAAATCCCAACTTGTTTGCTTTAATTGTATCTTTTGCGATTCAATGTCGTCTACAATCGAACCCAAAACTCCCTATATGATTTAAAAAATGAACATTAATATTTCTTTTTTATTCATTTAAATCAGTTAGCAAATACAAATGTCCAAACTTACCTGAATAGCAAAAATGAAAAAAGAAATAAAGAGATAACTCGCCATAATTGTATTAAAACTAAATATACTTAATAAAAGTTTGATTTCTTTTCCACTATTAAAACACTTTTTATATATTTTAGATATTTTTCAAACTGACACTTTGCACTATTCGCTGAATATATTATGCAGCTTCCAAATGTTCAGTGATAACTTGTCATGAATCTGCTAATATATATTATTCCACCAAACAGAGTGGGATGAACATTATTGTACCTTCAAGGTTCGCAAAAATCAGGTTACGCGTGAAATGGCATCTCAGTTAATTTTAATATACATTTAACAATAACTTTTTAACCACATTTTCCGGTAGTTAAACTCATCTAAAGAAGCAACTTTCACGTACTATAAGTAAAAATATTGCGAAATATTATGTCAATGAAAGTGTCATTATTACATATACTAGAATGATCTTCAATCTTTTACTTTTTTCTTGTACTTTTTTTCATATATCCTTTTTACAACCTTAAGGTCAACATTTTCAGGTCAACTGTTAATATTCAATATCCTACAATGTATCAAAAACAGTTTTAAAGTTTAAATTTACAATTGAAACATACATACTAGAAAAAACATAACTTTTGAGGTTAGGTTCACAATTAGGCAAATTTAAGTTTTAAACTTTAATCTTAAAGTAAACTGAAGACTTGATTGAAAATTAAATTTTTTTCATTCAAGTGTATACGTTTCTTTTACATTTATTTGTTTAATTTTAAATTATTATTGATAATTGAACATAACTGATGCAATTAAATAATTATAATAATAAGCCTAAAGTGTCATACATAATTTGGCTTGTTTCATGGGAAAAAGGGATACTGTAACTTGTATTATAAACGTAGAGATATATTTACATAAAATTTCGCACTTTCTTTTAACATGTTGCATCTTAGGTCTATAGAGAGATCGCGTTGAATAATATTACATGCCGTACATAATCATAGCGGGTGAGACAACTTAGTTGCGGTGAAAAATTATACATCGTCAAGGCCAAGAGGATGTTAGAAGTGCAAGTATATACATCTTGGATGAAGTACCCGCATCCATCGCACAGCGGGAAACTCCCCGTAGCAATTTCATATCTATAGTATAATCCATCGAAACCTATTTACCCATGTTGAATTAACTATTTTTCGACTTAATTTATGCGCGGCTATATTTACTGGTAAGTAAAGTGACACTCGAGACATGATTGATGGCTGCTGGATGTTTAACAACATTCATTACGCATTTTGCAAATAGATTTTTCTTCATCAAAAATGCCTGTTTAATGTTTTAATATAAAACATGTTTATTCTGTTTATAATAAATGAAAAATTGTCTGTTGAAAATAACTAATAGAATTAATTAGAATTAATTAATCGGTCTTTTAAGGTTAAAAAGATCAATCATTTTTAAATGTGTTTTGACTTATTTATGCGTTAGATTGAAATAAGACATGTGGATTTTTTTTCATTGACAGTGTCGGAAATGAAGAGAAATTATTATATATAGTGCGTTGAAAAGGCAATGACAACAGTCGGTAATGCGGTAGATAATGCAGATGAGTGACGTTATCAAAAATAATTTGACAGATGAATCTAAATTTATTTCTAATCAGTGTCAACGAATGATTAACATTTGTATCAAACTATTGGACGAGGTAAAACTTATATTAATTTATGGATAAACTAATATATAATAAGATTTAGAAAACCCGTATTAAAAAAATAAAAATGAATAAAAACCTGTTTATAAAATCTACACAACTCATATTTTCTATTATACACTTATATTATATACTTTATTATTAATTTTTATAAATTTTATAACAGAAAAAAATGATGAAATAATATCTTGAGCACGAAGTTGCTTGAACAGTAAAAAATAAAGCGCCATAACTATTGCACATATAAAATAAAAATGATTATTTTAAGTTCTTTGTAATTATGGAATTTTCTTCAAATTATGTTTTTGTATTGATGACTTTGTACAGTAATTGTTTTCATTAACTGAGAAATTCTGAAACTTAATTATCCGCAACATTCTTTTCTTATTATGATTCGCGTCTTTTCGCTGCTACGTTTAATTGAAAAATTAAAGCACAGCACATTTTGTCTGAAAATGGCATTGTCGAGAACCATAAAAGGCGTTGAAAGATAGGCCCATCAACGAACCAACTATATGGCCTGCCTCCTTATTAAAGTAACTACATCCAGGAAAGTCTGTGCACCGCAATTGCAGTATTTCTAGATCAGACTCGTGTGCAAGAACGTTTCATCGCATTCCGTTGTGTTTATTACAAAATGAAGTCGTGACTATGATTTGTTATCGGAACGTCGCCGTAATTAGTCAAGGTGTATCAGAGCATCGCTAAGATTACTCAATTATTGTACCAAGATGGCGAATACGTGCAATTTTGCGCGCAAATGGTGGTCATGACATATGTTGACCATACACTGACAATCATAAAACCTTAAAATGTACAATTTTCAATTGAATTATTACTGTTTTTAATAGCATTCTGAATCCATCGGCAAAAAATCATCAAATTTTACTGTTAAAAACAATAATTTTTGAAGAAATAAACATAAATATTTACTAAAATAACTTTCATTTTTACTGTTTTTCACAGCAAAATTGAACATTTTTTGCCGATGGATTCAGAATGCTATTAAAAAGAGTAAAAATTCAAGATCTATGATTGTCAGTGTACAGGCAATTGATTGAAGCAAAGAGTGCGGAACAATCGCAACCTCAAAGCAAATGAAAAAATGACATTTACTTTGATTTTAAAAAGTAATGTTCAGACTTTCAAAAAGATTCATTCAAAAAATACACTCAAAGAAATGTTCTTTTATTTGTTTATAATTTTTATTATGCATATTAATTTAAACAATTTGTTTAATAATAATTATTATTATTGCTTTATTATTTTTATTTAATTTTGAAAATTAGTCATTTTGTGAGTACTTAAAAGCTAAAAAGTTTTGGTTGTTTATAGGAATTGAACCGCCGTCCCCACAATTACGACTTCTTCTCATTTTCATATATAAATTTTACTATACTGTTTCGTAATAATTTTGCTGTCATAAAATAAAAATATATAGAAATTCTATAGAAATATTTCTAATTCCTAAACAGTCTAAATATATTTATGAAAATTAAGTATATGCCAACATTACAATACTTTCTTGTAAATTAAATAAAAAAATTTCTTTTAGTGTACGTTTAATGTATTTTTCCAAATTGGAAATGACAAAGAAATGTAATCCCTTTTGATGATTATTTGTAATTGATTTGAAAATAGAATAAACTTTGATGATTTTTTTACTCATGTAATGCTTCATAAAGCAGACATGCCATCGCTCTACAGTAGATGAATAAAATGAAAAATTACTGCCAGGCTATAACTGTTGAGATAATGGGTCTTCATACTTATACCTTGTTGCCATAATAATGTCTCTTTAATACTACCCATATTACATATAATGGGAGAAGTTTGCTCCATTGAATGGTTCATGTACGGTATGGCAATTTCAGTACAGATACTTGAGCTTTTTTTTTCTGTGCTGAATTGCAATAAAATGGCAAAAAAGTGGCTTGCACAGGGCGCTCACGTATTTAAGTTTGTTTTGAATTTGAAATGGGAATTCATTGCTTCGTAGAAAGGGCAACAAACATCTCTTGAAAATCAAGGGATTACTACTTAGGATTCCGCTTGAGTGTAGCTACCGTGACGGATGTACCTGTCAATTCACTTCTTCCTTTACTTCAAATTTTATGAAATATTTAACACTTGGATTTTCTCGTTCCCATAACACTTTATTTCGTTCCTTTTGCTTCTCTTTCTTCGTTTAAGAAACAATTTAAGTATTCATGCATTAATGAAGCATTATTATTATTTTGAATATTCTCTAAACTGTTATTGTAATAATTTATATTATTATTATTATTTTTTTGTTTTTCAATGAAAAAAATGTTTGATTCGTCTTTGTTTCTTTTCAGTTGTGTCCAGTTGTTGCTTTTGAAAGTAAATTACTTGATATTCTAAGATAAAATGTTGAAAACTCGTTGAAATGCTTAACATAATCGTAAACTTTCGACGGATACGCGACCATATTGATTGGTGATTGCCAAATCGAATGCCGCTAATCATTTATTCCTCGCATATTTCGAGAGTCAAAGAAGACGTGCGTCTTCCTTCTTGAGAAGACACGAAAACTCGTAAGGCCTCGAATTACATACTAATCGCACGCGACAGCTACGTCTTACGATCTCTAATAGAACAAACTTCGAGAACAGAATACGTACGATTGATTTTGCTGTTAAACAACGTGCTTATGAATAGGAACGATTGTGATCAGACATGTCGATTACAAAAGTTGGATGTATAACGAAAAATTTACATCCCATTTCATCGGCCAAATCAATTCTAATCCAACGAACGAACAAATCGTTTTCTCTTTCTATAAGAATCATAAACAAATTTCAAAAAGATTTTTTTAATTTATTCTTAATTTTGAATCAAGAATTTTGCATTTATTAATAATTGAAAATATGGCAAAATCAAATAATGAAAGGTGTAATATATTTGAACGGTAGGTTCATTAATGCAATATTTTATCTTTGACACTACAGAAAGGGCTCCGATACAATAATTCACAAAGCGTGCCGACATTAAGAACATAGCTCACATTTATACGTCACATTAATAATCTTCTTTTTATCATTAAAAGAAATGTGCGCACGCGAGTGATAAAAAGAGGTAGGAAAGGGGAGAAGATGAGGAAATGAAGGAAAGAAAGAGAAAACAAATCAGAATATGAGAACACGAGTATTAGTAATTACCTCGTTATGCCTCGTGCCTTTTCGCTTTATGCGCACCTGCATAACGAGACACAAGTGTATGATTTTCGCGAACACGTGCGCGATTAAACTATTTTATGAATATTCAGAAAAAAAAAAATTCTCGCAAAGAGCAAAAGTGAATATATAATCATTATTAATGCTTTGCTTCAAATATATGCATTTTTATGGGTTATTAAGGGCCTTTTCAAAATCACCTACTTTACATTTATAAAAACATAACTGCTTCAAATAATAAATAATTAACATTATTTTTTGTTTAACTTGGATGAACTTGTTTATAAAATGGGTTGAGGTATGAAAAACATAGACAACGCAAAATAAGACGTCAGAGTAAGTTTTCCCATCAAAAATGCAGATTTAATGATGTGAATTTACTTGATCTATGGTTTTATGTTTTACATTTCAAAGCATTTCGATCAGGTTTGGATCAAAAATGCAATCTGATTACCATAAATGCGTGTTACGCTAAAAATATAACAGGATCGTTTTTGATTTGATAGCCTCATTAAATAATTTATTATAATTTCAACTATTTACAAGTGCATGATATCATTAAAGAAAATGAAATTTCGCAATTAAAATGTGAAGTACATTGTTTCTTGTAATTTCATCCAAGAACAGTTTTTTGTCTGACAACCTTAAAATATATTTCGAAATATATGCAAAAAAAATACATATATTTCAATATGTGCAAAAATATTTTCGGAGAAAAATATAATATATATGTAAAATATATTTCTGAATTATATTTGTAAAAATATTAGTGAAAATATATTTACATATACAAATATATATATATATATGTATATATATATTTTTTAAAAATATATTCGAATATATTTCCAAATATATTTTGGCGCTAAAAAGTAGAATTACTGAATATATTTTTTTTAAATACAAATAAATAAGACAAGTTTTAAACGTTGATTATCAACTTTTGTTAACTAATGTTTACTATCAAAACTAGTTTACATTCAATGTAAGGTCATCAGTTCATGAAAACTTCTATATATAATGTAAACTTACATGGTTGCGGTTATTATTAACTGCATGCATCGCGATAATTTCTTCTGAAGATGTTATTGCAATTTTGAAACAGTAACAGCAATTCCAGGTACTCATGCTGTGCGAAGCGTGAAATTCTATAGAAAGAGTCATTGGCGCAAGACTTGATTTGAAACCGACTAAGTAAACGTCCCACAGTAGCCGTATATACGTTAAAGCCGAAGATATGTATCAATTTCTGGACGTTTACATTCAAAATATTTGCAGTTGAATAATTGTTTAGTTAAGTTTATATACCAATAGTTCGACTGTTTCAATTTTACAGTTAACTTACTTTTAATTGTCGAAATTATTATAAACAATAATAAATATTTTTCGATAATAAATCAATTTTAAATTAATAAAATAATTAATAAATTGATAAATTAATTTTAAATTAATTAAACTTTAGATTATTTTGAAAAAACATTATTTCATATATATTATAAGGATTGCTAATATCTTTAAATCTTTAATATTAATGGTAATATTTAAATACACACATAAAATATATTTATCACGACTTATATTTATACACTTAATATCCGCAGACTCGATTTAGTCGAAGACATTACTGTGACCCTCCGGACGCAGAAGAAGAAAAGGAAGTTTGCCCTTTTTTTGTGCACATCTATTTATTTTCGAGATATCAGTATGAACTGCAAGACTGTGCGACCATAAAAAGTGCTAGTATTATATTTTTAGTCGAAAACTTACCTTGAGTTCAATTTTTTTATTTATTACTAATATTCATTTGATATTTACTTTTCAAAATGGAAAATAGCGGTTGCTGACCATATTTATTGTCAACACAAGGCCTTGAAAACGGGAGTCACATCTCCGTGCGTGGCTTCCGGTTGGCATTTCCTTCTATCTTTAATGACCGACTTGAAGTCGATGTTTGCACGCGACAATACTTACGGAAAATCCATTCAATCTCAACATTTAACTTGGCAAAGTCGCCAAGTGCCAATAAAGGAAGTTATTTTGTACTTCAACACTCGACAGTGACTATAAAGTTTCTGCCGAAACTCTATATATATACTTATATATATTTTTCTTATTTGACTTAAGCATATTTGTTAGTCAAATAATCGCCATTACTTTCCTGTGACCTTTTTTATAATAAATTATTCTCGAAAATTAAAATCTAACATTAATTTTGTATACAAATTTAGTAACTTAATTCCATTTTCACGATTATTAGTAAATCCTACACTATATCATCGCAACTAAATCCTTTAACTTAATGCGACTTGTAAAGAAGATTGGTTTAATACCAGCGTAAGTATTTAATCATGTTAAGATAAATATAGCTGCACTTCACGTTAAACGGTTGTAGATTTTTATATATAGTGATTGAAATATCCATGCCTTTACACACATTTAACTTCGAAGCTTATATATGTCACGTGCGCGATTAGAAGTCTTAAGTTGAGGCTTAAAAAATTATATATGAAATAAGTAAATCCCACCTCAGCTTATTTGCTAATCAACTTTTCGTATGTTCTTGTATTATAAAAAGCACGTTTAATCAATTACATTGCCAGAGTCAGTTTATTTAAATTTTTTTTCAAGAGACACGGTAGTGCCTCTGGCCAAGTACAAAAAAACCTGTTTTTTTTTTATAATTTATAATTTATAAAATAAAAAGAATGTTTCAAATTAAAAAGTAGTTTGATATCGATTAAACATTATCTGATCGTTGTTTTAATAACAAAAAAAAGAGACGACATTAAACGAGCATTATCGATTGCTGTTTTAACATGTAAAAACTTAATAATTCAAAATGTTCGACACAACGTTTAATCAAGTTTACTAGAGTAAAATGAAGACTTTTTTGCATTCTATGTATGGCACAAACTTATATTCCCTACAGCGTGTTTCGAAAGTTTTTCACATCTTGATCGAAAGACATTTTTTCTTTAAGCCGACGTCCTCGGGAATAACGCACACGTCCAAGTGTGGACAACTTGTACGATGGACCATGTTATAACAGTCACGCTTGTCATCGCGAGTGTTATCTCTGACATGTGTGAGATGGCTCGAGCGACGTGACATTTTTTTGCAACTTGAGTGAATAACTTGGATGAAATGCCTTTTTTTTCCAAACATTATAATTTGTTTTGAATTACTCGTCATTTGATGCGAACAAAATGATTCTAACATTTTATGCTGATTAGCGCTTAACGATCATAATATAATTTTAACTATGTATTACAGCTACGAAAAATGCACATACTGTATTATCATACTTTATTACTGTCTAACGTTTTGCAAAAAAAATTATTTTTTCAGTTACACTATATATTTGTAGTTTCTCACGCCATTTTCATTTCATTTCATTTACATTTCTTGTACAAAGCATGTTATTTCTTATGTCTCGATGTGTGAGTTAGAGTCAATTTAGAAGGATATAATATATATTTTTTTCTTTCCATTCACATTCATAAGTTAATAAATATATTGATGGTTGAAACATTTTCGTAATTCAACCGGTTGATCGAAATTGTATCATTAAAGTAACACATTAATATAGATGCTGATGCCATTTGCAGTTAACATTATTAATCTATAAATTGTTATATGGTAAATTTCCATAGTAATTACTAAAGACATAAAATAATGAACAGAATAAAATATTTTGTAATCATCATTACTTTTCGACAAATACAAACGAGAAAAGTAATAATAATACGGAATATAGACACGAATATGCAGACGATATATTTCTATGCTTGCGATATATGTATATATATGTATATATATATATATATATATGTATTCTAATAAAGTTATATAATTAAATTAAATGTAAGCGATGATTTTATTTAATAGGAGAAAAAGACATTAAAATGTAATGTTTTATATTTCCCAAGGAATTAAATCGTCGTAAAAAGTGCAATGATCGATAAATACAGACATTTATGGTATTATTGGCTGTATTTAAAGTTCACATAAATTTGAAGTAAGTACGAAAGTGGATTGGCCAGAAAAAGCAGAAGACTATAACGGTTGGAAATGATGGGAAAGTAATAAATTTTAAAGCGTATTTTTATGATGATCAATTGATAAATCGTGAAAAAAGTAACTATGTAAAAAGAAATCTTGATTTAAAGGTTACCATTAATCAGTTAAAGAATTAGGAATTTGATTTTTAATTTCATTTTTAATTAATTAAATTTCAAAAATTGTTTGATTTTGAATTGAACTTTAAGATTTGCTTTCGTTTTTATTTAATATTTAATTTGGAATGGAAAAAAATTTGTTCTGTGATTAAAAACTTGTAAACAAAACGTCATTTGAAATAATTTATCGTTTCAACTTTCCTGTTTAAATAAATATAACATGGCTAAATCATGTAATCATCGCTTATGATTTATAATAATAAACAGTTTTAAAAATGGCTATTCGATCACAAGCATAAATCATCGGTATTTAAACATTAGTTGGTCGATTATTGGCATGCGTTGCGTGCACATTTAAAGATTTAATTTATATGAGACGTACTCACCACTTAGCGACGTTCGGAATATGTCAATTTCATCCAGTTGAATTTACTTACGTAACGTCCGATCGTCCAATTTTATTAGATGCCATCTCAACTCAATATCAATCTATAAAAAATTAAATAGAAATAATAAGAATTAATAAATATTGCAACAAATGATACAGAAAATATATATATATATACATAAAGCAAAAACTTTTAAATGAAATAAATATATATATTATTACTATACATAGCTATATAGTTAGTCCAGCAATTATTACGTACGAAATTTTTTTCAATATTCCAGACACATGAAATTCAAGTTTTTGCAAATTACAAAGTAAATCGAAAGTCGAATTGGTTAATTAAGCATCGAATGATTCAACTGAAAATACATGTTTTTGCTTTATAATCACAAACTCTCGTTAATTACATGAATTAGTTTGTCATAAATGTTAAATCATTGACAAACAAACCGTTCAAAATAACAATTTTTTGTAACTTTGTAAATTTACTTTTACATTATATATGAATATGAAGTATTTGATATACGACAAGTTTTTATTTAATTTTTGCTCTCATCAGAAAAAAAATAATTTTATGACAACTATCTTATTATATGAAAATGCACATTTATTTTGATGATTTATTACTTTTTAAATATGTGTTTTTTATTACAAAAAGAATGTTTTGTGTTTCATTTTTGAGAGAAACTACACTCTGAAAAAGGTTTAGTTAAAACAACTAATAAATTGTTGAAATTAGTAAAACATTAGATAAAAATAATTAAAAATTTATTATTAATTATTTTAATTATAATTGTATTTATTTCAACTAAAAATTTGTTTCTTTTAACGAAATATTTATTGAAAACAAATGAAGTTTAATGTTTTTTAACCCTAAATTGTATTTATTTCAAATAATCTTTCCTGTGAGTGATAGGTAATAAAATTAAAGACAACTCTAACGATATCACTATTTGTCACTTTTGAAGTGCTTACCTAACATAAAATCAAAAATGATACAATTTTATTAGTTTATCTCAATTTGAGTCGTAGTAAAAATAAATTCCAATGGACGAAAAAAAGTTGGATATTTATTATTATTTCACACGCCCACGTTATTTTTACGAATGGATTGTGCCCCCAAAAAAAGAGCGCCCCAATGCAAAACAAATTGGAAAAGTATTTCCAAGGCCAATAAATCTGTTGCATTACGAGGGTGGTTAAAATGTCAACGATCGTGTTTTGATGCATGCCAGGTGTCCGCGTGCGGGAAATAGGTCCGCGGGTGGGGAGGCATTTCGCAGATGGAGGGGCGGCACTTGCATTAGCACCGTAGAGTGGGGTTAAGCGTGGGGCAAAAAGAGCGAGGGTTGGCGGAGGGGGATGCTGTGGGGCAAGCGGTTATTTCAAGCATAGCACTGGCATTTCGTCTCGAGCTTTCGCAGCGCATCCTTAAACTCAATTTTCATTCGCGCGCGCGCGACCCGTAAACGCGTGCTTCCACGGCGCGCCTTTTTCAAAACTTGCAAACAAAATAAATGCCCAAAAAAAAGTGCCCAGTGACATCTTCCACTTTGTGATCATTTAGCTCTCAAAATTGGATGTTTTTCAGCAATGTTTTGTGTTTTCCAATTATTTATTATGGTTTTACGGTGATCTCCAGCAAAATATAACTTTTTCTTCATTTCAAATCTTCAACTCAAACTTTCTTCTGTTGTACTGTGACAAGTGTTTCTGCAACTTTTTAAAGTGAAATTTAGTGGAACTACTTAAAGTGACTATATTTCTAGAAAACTGCTTTAAGATCAAAATAAAATTTATTCATCTTTGTTTTATTTATTGTTAGTTATTTGAGAGGAAAAAAAAGACTTGTGAATAAGTAGAAAAGTGTTTTATGTTTTGAAAACATTTTTGACATAGTTTTTAAGTGATAGTGCATTCTCGAGAATTGTAATAACTATTGTGTTTGAAATAGTAGAAGCTTTTAGAAAAAACACGGAGTCACCAAAATTCGTAAGTATTAAAGAAAAGTATGATATTTTTAGTATTTTTGCAATCGATTATAAACGTTGGCGATTTAACTTTAAACATTACGAGATAATAAATTCGTTGGTCTGGGTCGACAGATATATACTTTTATGAAGACTTCAACGGCGAACAAAAGCTTCGAGTTTACGCACCGCCGTAAAGTTAAATTTGCATTGCAACAGGCCACGCTAAACGTAACAAATTTGCGTTATTTTAGAAAAACGATTAATTTTGAGGTCGAACGTGTTAGTTATTCTAAACTTTTTGCTTCAAACTCGGCAAAATATTATGACAATTATCCAGTGGAAAACTCTATTTCCTCCAAAATTAAACTATATATACAAAAACATATTTTCAATTAAATATGTCCGAAGGGGAAAAATATATATTTAAAATTATATCCAAAAATATATGTAAATTATATAAAATATATTTGTGGCAAAAAGTTATATATTTAATATATTTTTACATACATTTAAAAAAAATAAATATACAAATATATGTGCAAATATATCGAGCATATATTTTATATATAAAAAATTTATTTAAAATATATTTAATTAATTAAAAAATATATTTGTAAAAAAATATTTTTCCGTTAATGAATTTAAATTTTAATTTAAATTTTTAATTAATTAATTTTTTTCCGTTTTTAATATTATTTGTTAAATAATATTGAATAATTAATATTATTTAACAAATAAAATTATCATTCAATGATTATAATAATTCAAAAACATCGTTTTTTTATTCAAAAACTATTTAGCAATTTAAACGAATCGAACAGAAAATTGATCATTGCAGTAAATTATTTGCGCTATAAATCATTTTATTCGCAAGACGAAGATGCATTTGCAATAAAAGCAAAAAAAAAAAAGATCTGGAGAACCTGGCACATTTGTGCGATAACGTGACGCGCAATGCTATCCACAATTGGAATCTTTCTGTGTTACCCCGTGTGAATAATGAACGTCGTCAGCAACATTAATTGGTATTACGTTATAGCGCAATTAAGTGTATATTTGCGTTGCTAAAACATCCAACACAATCGATCGCTTAAGAAATCGAAGCACAATGAACTATATAATAAGTATCAAGATTGTATCGTATTTATGTACCTTGATTCCGGCCGCGCGAACGACGATAAGAATGTCAACCGATACGATGAACAATTCTGATCATTCCACGACAAGAACTAAATTTGTAAACAATTAAAAACGAATGCAAAAAAAAGAAATAAAACAATGAAAGAAGAAAAAAAACGAGACATTGAAACTAAAGCGTTGAATCGATTTTGTTTAATCTATGTATCAGTCATATTGACTTGCAACTAACATCGCGATATAAACAATCTGAAAAATATTTAACCGGTAAAATGAAGTATATTCCTCAAGCTGATGTTGAGATTTGATGCACAGATACTGTAAGTATAAAATAATAATTCGATTTACATTATATCTCGAATGTATCTCGAAACATTTTTCGCAGATAAATGAGCAACTTGAATATTTCTTTCATCATAGCTTTTATCATTCATCTTTAATAGTTAACACAAAATCGCGCCATAAAATGATAATGTATGCACATTAACCAAATGAATTTGATATAAAAGTTGCAAAGATATAAAAAATGCAAAAAAAAATAAACAAACAAACAATCGGGCATAAAAATTGTGCAAGTTTGTGATAAAAAAAATCAGAGGAGTAACAATGCGCTGTTAAAGTAGCGTAAAGGATAGAATAATTGATCGGCCGAATCGATTGTAAAAAGCCGCCGACTCGGGCGTGTGTGTGCAATGATTGCACGCATCAACACAGAGATCTCAGGTGGTCGGATGCTATTTAATCCGCCGCAACTGCCGCGAAATCGTCTAATTTGTGTCGTCAAAGGGACCTGTCTGAACACTTATAAGTCGTGAAAGCGAGCGCGCATATATAATTTATTCGAACGCCGTAATGTTGTCTCTCTTTTTGTCTCCGTTGCCTTCGCAGTTTAAATCCTCTTTTCTCCATTAATATCAAGATTAATGTTGTTTCGCTTGTTAACGTAATTCAAAATGATCGACGGGATTATATTTTACTAGGTAAAATGTGATTTTACAAGAGGAATAATGAATCATAAAAATATATATATAAACTTCACTAGAATTTATTTTTTTATTCTTTTTTTTTTGTTTTTTTTTTTTTTTTTTTTTTTTTTTTTTTTTTTTTTTTTTTTT
>JABFPJ010002540.1:0-19174 GCA_022817425.1 Gryon sp. ZL-2020
TTGATTTTCTCATTTTTTAAATTTATTTTAAAAGGTAAACGAATATTACTGGAATTAATTTGACATTTTTATTTCAGTAATATTCGTTTACCTTTTAAAATAAACTTAAAAAATGAGAAAATCAATGTATGGTCTTAAAATTTAATTCTAATATTCAAAATAAATGCAATTTAAAAAATCTATAATGTCGGTAAATAGTGTTTTGACATCCTCTTAAGGTGATATTTCAAGCCTGCTACACCGTAGTTAGTGTCTTTTCAAAATATAAATTATTGATAAAAAATTGAACTTTATAAAATATGTCATTGCATTCTTTGATTCTGGAAGAAAGTTTTGATGAAAGAAAACTTTTTGCTCCGTAACCTCTCTCGTATTTTTTCAATCTCTTATATACTACAAAAAAAGAGGGAGATTACGGAGCGAAGTTTGATTTTTAATTAAATGCGAATATGTTTTAATTGATTTATGATATTATAATTTTAAAAGAATAAAAATAGTCATTATCATCGTCATACTATTAAATACGTATTTGAATCAGCGCGCAATTTTCACTTTCAACAGTAGGACAACTTGTTTTACATTCTTACTGTGTAGAGGCGCCACACTTTATCATTATAGCGTTATAGAATTGGAGTTTGGAGTGCTGTGTTGTGGACGATTATTGTACATCGCTTGTTTGCCCTACAAAGTTAACAATTTATTAGTGAAAATCTTGTTTATTCAATATTTATATTTCAAACAACTGTATAACTTACACATCTTATGTAAGTATTGTTAAACTTATTACTGTAATTATTTTTAAAACTGATCGCAACAAAAATATAATAACTGAGAAATGTATTAAACCGGCCGGAAACATTTATTGATTTTCCGGTGCGCGTCACTTTTTATCATTGCTTGCTTCAGATTTTAAAGTATTTAAACTTCAATTAACTTTTATTTTACTAATAACAATTAAAAATGATTGAATGATTATGTTTACCATGGCTTTCTTTTAGTATGTGATATTATATATTTCTCCTATATCTATCAACATAACCTAAACTTAAAGTTTGGCGTCCAAAGTATATACACTTTTGAAACCAAAACCGCATAGTTCTAAAAATAGAAATATTCATTATAACTTAGATGTTCGAATTATAAAATTAAAATGTAAAAGTAAATAAATGAAAACACTACATTGTTGGATTTATTTTTATATATAATGTTTTAATATTATATTTATTTATATTTAATATATATTTTTTAATTTAGTTTATATATATTTTAGATATATTTCTATCATGGTTCGCGGACGCGGTGGAATAATTCGAGGTGGAAGAGGAGGTTTAGGCCGGGGTATGGCTTTTCCAGGAAGGAAACAATTTCTCCCGCGACATCCATTTGATTACACTTTATGTGAAGTAGCTTTCCCCAGAGTTAAACCGGCTCCTGATGAATCAGACTTTACGGCTGCTTTGCTTAAAAAGAATTCAGATATGAGTCCTACTCCAAAAGAACAGACATCAATTTTAAATCTTGTGACCAAACTACAAACAGTTTTAGATAATTTGATCGTTGCACCTGGCACTTTCGAGGCTTGTGTAAGTGACATTGATAAATTACAGCTCAGAAATGAAAATCAATAAAACGTTTGAGAATATTTTAAGAATATAACTATTGGTTTTAAAGAAGAAAAATTAATAATTAATATAATTAATATTTAATACATTTAATGTATGTTTGTAGCAACTTGAAGAAGTTCGACAAGTAGGGAGTTTTAAAATGGGTACTATGATTAAAGGACACAACAATGCTGATATCGTTGTAATTTTGAAAACACTCCCGACAAAAACTGCTGTTGAAGCATTAGGAAATAAAGTCCATGTTGATTTGAAACAAGGAAATCCAAAAGAACTCTTTAAACTCACATTAACAGAACGTGGCTTTGATATATCTAATAACGAGGCTACTGTTCGTATTCTTATTACAACTTTACATCAGAATTTAAGAAAATTAGAATCTGATCAACATCTAGATATCAAATTATGTCAAGGTATTGTATTATATTTCAATGAGTCATCGATTTGTACTTTTTGTGTTAAATAAAATTATTTAGAGTAATTTTATTATTATTAATTATTAAGATGAAGTAAACTTGTTATTGAAATGTATCATTTAATATAAAAAGATTAAACTATCTGTGAATCTTTTGTAATTATTAAAAACTTATATTTTAGGACACTTGGCAGCTATTAGACATTCACGCTGGTTTGAAGAAAATGCACACCATTCTAGCATTAAAGTTTTAATACGACTTTTAAGAGACTTAAGATCCAGATTCGAAGGCTTGGAGCCTCTTTCTCCATGGATGCTAAATTTATTGGCACATAATGCCATTATGAACAATCCAAGCAGACAAGCATTAGCTATTAATCATGCTTATAAGAGAGTTTTACAACTTCTCGCATCAGGTCTTTTCTTACCCGGTTCTGCAGGTATATTATCAAGACATTTAGAAAATTAGAGAGATAATAATTTACTTTAAGAAATTATTAGGCATATAAATAATTAAATTTTATTAATTATCAAGATCAAGGATTAATAATAATTGAGATATCATTTACTTTATTTATGAGATGCAAGACTATACACACGTATCATTATTATTTGATATAGGAATTTCGGATCCCTGTGAAGGTGGCAATATTCGAGTTCATACCGCGATGACATTAGAACAACAAGATTTGGTATGTTTAACAGCGCAAACGCTTTTGCGTGTTTTGGCACATGGCGGTTACAGACCTTTACTTGAAGGCAACAACAAATTGGCTGTTGAAATGAGTGTTTGGCCTGGTGGTGTTGTTGCGAGTCCACTTGAAAAAGCATATGAAACTCCAACAGAGCAAGAACAGCAAGAAGATATGGAAGAAAGTAATGAAGAAATGATAACTGAAAGTTAATTTATAAGTATTATACATATAATGAAGTCAAAACAATGTAACGTATATAAATTGACGTAATTAGAGTTTATACAATTGTGTAACATTAGTTATAATAAATTTACTTACTCATTTTTAATAAGTAAGTTAGACGACGTCATATTTACTTTGTATATTTACGTGACTGTTTTGTTTTGATGCATTTTTTCGACTTAAATAATAAATCTGGATTTAAATAAAATGTTTATTGATTTTTATATACAAAGCATAATACAAAGTATTTAAATTTATATAATACAAATAGTGAAAACGTAATTATTGTAGGCAACATAAAATAGTAAATACATATTAAAATTGTTCATTAATAATTATGTAAGATGGTTTTATTAATAAGAATAAAAAAATGTTGGTTATATAAATATTATTATTAAAAATTGTTTACTTTATTAGAGTACGAAGTTATAGTGACTTTTTTTTCATATTGTACTTTCAGATTAATCAATTAAAATGTCTATTGTTTTTATATTGAAAATGATGCTTTAATTTGAAGAAATACTTAATTCTTATGGTGATTCTTCAATCGTATAAAAGTAAAGGATTTAGAATGAATAATAAATCGATATGCAGAAGGGAGAAGTGATTACGACTGAAACATCACCGTAAGGCAATTATTGAGCCATATAAAAGTAAAAAGGAAAAAGATAATAATGAATCGATTAGTGGAAGAGAAAAGTAACGAATTGGTCTGAAAAATCATCTTGACGATCTTATACTAAGTTGTAAGAGTACACTTAAAAAATTGTAGTATAATTCACTTTTTCAATGTGGATGGATTAATACGAAATAAAACTATCTTACATGTAATTAATATATTATCAGTCATTTTTCTGGCAAATAGATATACTTTTTGATCTTTTGCCAATAAAGTTGCCCTTGTGAAAAAATACTATAAAAGGATATAGTGACTACAGAAATTTCTGTAGTTTTGCCCAATTTACCACAAAAAATGTGTAATAAATACAAATATCTATAATTGTTACTACATGCTTTTGTAATATTTTTCTGTAAGGGTCGTTTTGTGTAAAGTCAAATAATGTTTTATAAATGTTTAATTATTTATAAGCAAGGATCGAGTTCCGAGTTGATCGAAATCCTCGCACAATTAATTCGAGTGCTGCCGCCGTTTTTAATAGGCACTTTAAATAATTTGCCTTTAGGCATGCAAATGCAGACTTTGTATTGGCCCTCCAGTCCCGAATGAGTGGGCAAATAATCCGGTGCAATTGGGATACCTTTAACATCAATGAACACACCCTTTTTTGCTTCAATAAGAACATCACCGTTTTTGCTGTTAATAAAAATATCGTTGTTGGCCGTCCAGATAATGTCTTTTGCTTCGAGAGTTGCACCTTCTGCGCCATGAATGGAAGTTCGGTTAGCCTCAATGTGAAGACTTTCATTCATTGGAGAAACAATTCGACGAGTTTGTGCGATTCGCACGTCAAGATTACCTACTCCGTCAGGTAATCCAAAATTTGGAAAATCCGTTGAGAAAAATGCATCGCTATTTTCAGATTCTTTGACCTCGAAAGAGTTTACTTTAAACACACCCATGCCCACTGATTTCACCTAAAATGGATAATTTAATTATTATTTGAATTTATATGTTTGAATTAATAACTAAAATTTGTGAATAAAAAATATAATACAGTATTGATATGTGTGATCACCTGAAATTTAGAACGTGGCTTTTCACGAATGCGACTTTTAATGTTAATTTCAACACCAGCTTCATCCCCAATTAGTTGAATTGGCTCATCGCCAAAACTTTCACAGACACCGCCATTTAAAAAAACCTGTATTTATTTGAAATATTTGGTAATTAATTATATAGTTATACTCATTATATATACAGTTATACTTAATTATAAAATAGTATAATTTAATTAGCCAATCGTTTTTTTAATAATAAAATAATATAATTTTCCTTCCACATCAAAATAATATTTTTTTGTCGTAATTTACTTAAATACATATTCATAATTTTGAAAAATTATGCATATTATATATATATTATATAAAATCAAATGTACTTTTTTATAATTTATTTTATATTATATTTTGTTGTATAATAAATTTGTTTTTCGACGTTTAAAAATATAATTATTTGTTGAAATAATTGTCATTTATTTTATTATCATTATTATTATTATAAAACTAATTTAATGATTTAAATTTGAATGTTTATTTGCTTATTTCAATTTAATTATATTAATTTAATCAATGTCATATATTAAATTCACGCATTTGCGTATATATATTATTATTTCTCGACTCAAGTATAGTGGAATTTGGCGCGCAGCCGTTAGAGTGTCAATTGTTGCAGCGATGTCCGTGCGTCACTGTGTATAGTTTCATGACGTGAAAGGAATAGTAAGATATATCGGCCGCGAATTTATTCGATCAATTTTAAGAATGCAATTAATCAATCGTTAAAAGAATAAAATTTGTTTAAATGTTCAACATAGTAATTAGCGTGTGATCTTACGTCACTATTTTTCATTCAAAAAATAATATTGATACAGGTTTGATAGATGTTTATTTGTACTTTTCTGTTTTATTCAATAAGTAAATTATTGAGAAATTTGATTTATTTTTGTAATAATATGTATTCAATTATTGACTTATTATTTTCAAAAGAACAATTATATAGTTTTTTCAATTCATTTTTTATGACTACAAGAATTGTTATGGTAAAAAATATGGTAAAAAAATCAAAAGTTTCAGCGTAAACAAAATCGTAAATACAAATCATAAATAGAAATACAAATAACAATGTGCGTAATTAGAATGGTTTATTTTGTATCTTTCAGATGAAAAAGGTGATATTTTTTTCTTGTGAATCAACAATTGATTGGTTTTAAACTAAATAAACTAAAATATATATACAGTATCTCATCTCAAGGAAGTGCAAAGAAGCAAACACGTAAACGAATGGAACATTACAAAAATGTAAGTTTTTAACTAACATTAGTCTAACATAATAAAAAAATGTAGTGGGTAATTTCAAATAAGAAAGTTTTAGAATATCACGCGTTTTAAGAAACAGGCAAATACAGGCAGTTGCCTGTAAAATTGAACAAGTTTCCAGGCTCAAAATGTACATTTCCATGTATTAGCCTGTAAAATTGAACATTTCACAGGTTGTAGGCTGTATTTGCCTGTTACTTGTAACGCGGGATTGTTTAATGCAAATTTAATCAATTTTATTATGCTTGTATGAAATAAGAAAAATTATTATTAAAATTTCCATTTAATTAATATTTTATTATAAGAAACTTTATTTATTTTATAAGATATTTTATTATAAGAATTTTTAATTAATAAAGACATCTTTTTTTTATTTTTAAAACAAAGAACATTGAAATGTGGTTTATGTTAAATATTTTTTCATTTTATATTCTAATGTTTTTATATTTTTTCAAATGTATAAATATTTCTTTTGTATAACCAGAATATATTATATTAATTTATGTTTATTAAGAATTATTCCTATTACGAGCAAACCATTATTACTGAGCAAATTTCCGTAAAGTAAATACTATTTGATGATTTAGTTTTGTGTATTAAAAATATTGAATAATTCTTAACTTTAAATTGTTTGTTGCTTTATTATGTTTGTATATATAAAACATCGAAAATGGCACATAAACACCTATATATTTTAGAATATATATATATTCATAATAATTTAATCAAATAATATATTTGTCGAGAATTTGTAATTTGTCTAATTCTAATTATCTTAATATGAAACTCACGTTATCCAAATCGGTATTTCCATAGAATTTAACTAGATCTTCGCTAGGAATAACCTCGAGAGATTCCATTCCTCGACTGACTCTGAGTACAATGATAACTGTAATACTCAAAAGAAGATTGCAAATTCCAATAACACCGGAAATGACGGTCAGACACCACAAACATTGTGTATTATATTTGTCTTTATTGTCGGAAACGCACCCTTTATTTTCATAATTTTCATTTCTCCACTGTCGATATTCTGATATATTATCATTATTTCTGAAAACGATAATTAAACAATTATTGTTTAACATTTATTTCATTCAATCAATTAAAATAATTAAATTTATTTATACAAGTTTGTTAACTAATAATATATAAATATTTTCCTTTAATTTCTATCATAATAATTTGAATAAAAATATATTGCAAATTATTTTATTCTTTTAATATAAATACATTTATAGAAATCAATCATTTTTTAAAGTAATTAAAACAACTTCCTTTTTTAGTATTTTTTAAAAGCATTTTATTTTGTTTATGTTATTTATTCGAAATACTGACTTAATAATATTGGGTTCATGATCACGCTTTCTAATAAGTGGGCCATCGCTATTTGATAGATTGTCTTCAGTTTTTGACATCGATGGCGATGCTGCTTCGCTAGTGAAATGATGATCCAACAAGTTTGCCATCGAAGTGATTGCAAGGGCGAACTCAACGTAGATCTTCTTTTTGAGTAGAATGGCCCTCGAGCGTCAGACTGTCTGTTTCTATTATCTTTCCACGCACTTGTTCCGTAATCGTCACTCTTGGCCGAAAGCTCAAAACTGACGATTCTGCGCAAACTTTCAGCGTATTCAGCCACTAAAAATAATACCCTCAGCCGCAAGCGCTTGCGCTTTAACATCAGATCGATGGACCATCTATGGTTTTTAAATTCCTTATATTTCAAGGATTAACAAATTCGTAATTAATAGTTAAATAATCAGTGCTTTTGGAAAATCAATACATATCATATTTATTACGAAAATATATCTGTGGCCTAAAGGTAAAACCAATTAACTCCACTTTTACAAACTTAAAGAAAAACGGGTTTGAATTTTTCATCTTGTATTCAAACATACAGAAAAAATTCTTTATTTCATCTTCCTATTTTGTAATAGTTCTACATTTCGATAAATATGGACTCATACAATGAAAATATAAGCTTGTTAAAATCCGAAATTATCATTAACTCAATTTTGCAAAAAAAGGAGTTAATCGGTTTTTCCTTCAAGCCACAGATATATACATATATTCGTAATAAAAATAAAAATAAAATTTAATAATAATAAAAAATAATACAATTTAATTTTATTATTAACAGATATAATTAACTTTTTTTTTTAATCGTACTTATGCATTTATTAAAACTTGAATTCATATAAGTTTAACATTCAAATTTATTTGTCAGAAAAATGAACATAAATCTAATTATACAGAATCAAATATCTTACATAAAAGCAGATAATGAATTTTACTATGTCAGCTGTCACAAGATTCAAAATCATGATCGGGAAACTGTATGCTTGTTATCGTGATTAATATAGTGATATTTGCTCATTTTATTGGTAATGAATGCGGTAAAGCTTGTTATGATTTTAGATTTAACTGTATAAGTTCGAAACAATTATATGAATATATTTATGAATATATATATAAATTATAAAATAAAATTGAACAATTTTAAACATTAATCTGCAAATAAACATCTAATTGTAATAGACGATAACATATTATAATACAACTTAAGTTAAGTAATTTTTATTCTATGTACATGGAAAAAAGGAGATTTTTTAATGTTTTTATTGAAAATGTACGAAATAAATCAGATTTTTTCCCTATTATTTCGTGGAATTCTTTGAAACGTCTTCTCTCTGAGGTTATCCTGACAGAAAAATAGGAAAAATTCATATTTTTATTGTTTGCCTGTATATGAATATTTTGTATGTTATAATTTAATACAATAAATACGACTGTTTTTTAAAGATAACATTTCACAATATTTAAAAAGTGCTGAGAAACGAAAATAACAATGTTTTTTGAAGCATATTTATTTTGTTATTGTTTTGGATTTTTTTGTTTTCAACAAAGACATGTTCTATACAGTATAGAAAACAAAATTGAAAGAGAAATTGAAACTGGACTAACAATTGCGCTCAGTTGGAATTGTTCAATTCCAAATGTTGGTCCACATTGCTTTGAGTTGTATTAAACTTCAGTTATTAAGGCGTTTACAATGAAAGTATGTTTTGCAAAACATAAAACGTATATTTTAATTTTTGTTAAACAGACTTATTTCTTCTAAAGTATGTGTTTCAGATTCATATTTTAAGACAAATCTTATGTTATCAAAGGTAACAATCTATAGGAGTAATTGAATAGTTAAAACAGAAAGGCAAATAATTCTTATTGATATTTTTTTTCATTTTCACTCTGTTAAAGAGAAATAACGAATTATTCAATTCAATATGTAGTAAATTAAGTATTAAAGACTTTTAAAACGGAATGTGGAAGTGATTGCTAAAAAATGCATTTTATTGAAACATATGTGTAATATCATACATTTTTCTTGCTTTGATGACATTGGATATT
The DNA here is from genome assembly GCA_022817425.1 of Gryon sp. ZL-2020. Lineage (NCBI taxonomy): Eukaryota > Metazoa > Arthropoda > Insecta > Hymenoptera > Scelionidae > Gryon > Gryon sp. ZL-2020. The sequence goes on from JABFPJ010002540.1 coordinate 9,363, forward strand.
ATGGAGTTGCATTTTTATTAAAGGAACTAGATAAAGTGAAAGAATTTATGTTAATAAAAGTACGATATATACTTGATATAAAATAAACATAAAAAACAAAATAATGATTCGTTTCTTTCCATTGTTTTCAATTTTTGAATATACCAAATTCATGGTTATATAACAGTAGGGATACAATATTATTACTAATTAAATAAATAATTTCATCCAATAATAAATCTAATGTTGTTATTGGTAGGCTCAGTTTATTGGATTTATTTGTAAAAAAATGTTCAATAACTTTAATGAAACATATAATGGTAGAACAATCACTTTTCGTAAATATTAGTTAATATTCCGTGTGAAATTTAAGTATCACCACATGGGAGTGACGCATTAACCATATCATAGTCATATTTCCCACGTTTCATTCATACGTAAGCTACATTATATATTTTTCATTTTACACAGGATGTTTATGTGTTTTTAATATAATATATGATATTTATTGATGATAAGCAAAAAGAGCATGGCCTGTTTGTCAGACTTCATCAAGCTGGGGAAACACCTGCAGCGAAGTTACTTTCATTTTTCATGAATTTCCTATTTGTGCATCAATTTTTGATACTTGTCTTGTTTTTATGATTATTAAGTAGTGTTACTTTTTCAATCCTTATATAAAATCAGATATACATATATGCAAGAATTCAAAACGGAGAAATGTTTAAGTTGTACTGTTATATTTCACATATATGAAAACATAGGGCCTAGGTCATTTCCGCGTAAATGTTTTCAGCGTAATTTTTTCCGCGTACATATTTCAGCGTATCCATTTTCCGCGTAAATCACTTAAGCGTATATTCATATGATAGTAAATTTTGGATTCAACGTCTTGTTTTGAAAAATATTAAATATTATTTTGCTTATAACATCCCTGTGACATCCTTATGACATCTTTGCATATCCTTATGACATCCTTATGACATCCCTGTGACAACCTTGTGACATCTCTGTGACATCCTCATAACATCCCTGTGATAGGATTACGCTAGACGCTTAAGTAATTTACGTAAAAATGATTATACGCGGAACTGTGTACGGAAAAGATTTATGCGGAAATGAACTGCACCCGATAAACCCGATAACATAATATAATATGCTTACGCATTTTCTGTTAATTAATTAATAATAATTTATAGAAAATAACTTAGTAAACAGTTTTTTATATTTTATAGATAAATATATTATAAGATTTATTCAATAATATTTTATGTAATATAAATGATTTTTTTAAATATATTTATAATAAATTATTTTTTAATAGTAAAAGGGATAAATCACACATTTATTTGGCTACTAATTTATAAGAAAATAATCCTTTAGGATTATTAATTCAATCTATAAAAGACTCATAATTATAGCGTTTTTGTAAAGTGCGTTGTCCTGATGGGAATAAGTCACGCAAAAGTTAAACTTGCGCTTTTTATAAAAAAATAACCATATTGATAAATTTTCTTCGTTTTAATTTATGCTGTATAACTTGAATAGTTTATGTAGCAGAATGTACCTAAACATTATCATCGCAGTTATTAATAAATTTAATCAAAGTTATTGCGCACAGCTTTATAAACTAAAATTCAATTCAACAACTAAAATAATAAATTCATAATGTAATGTATTTATAATGTATTGAAAGCACAAAAACACCGCGTACGTTATTTATTGATATGTAATCAAACTACATGCACACAAGTAAATACGTCTGTGTCGACTAAATATTATTCATCGCTTTTTATTAGTTCTCTTTATTAATCTCAGTTTTTATCTAATAAGAATAACATTACATAATCAAGAATAGCATATAAAACAAATATTCACACGCTATATAATAGTAAACAATTGCAAAAAAGAGTAATTCGAGAACCGCTGCATCATCACGCTGTAACTTGTTCTCTTTCCCTCTCTCTCTTTCTCTCTGCTTCTTTCATTATCATATATCATTCTATAAGAACGCAGATCACAATTTTTTATACGAATTGCGTGAATCTTAAAAAAAAAGTCCAAAAAAAGATCATTCTCGTAACATTTGTGACTAGTCGGTAAGACCGATTTGGTCGCCGCATGTACTTTGATTAAACGAGCATTCGCGAGATGCCGCGGGTCTTGCGCGCGCGCAAAAAGGACAACGTCAAATTGCGGGGGTTCGGCGCGCGTTCTGCATCTAGTCCAGGCAGCGTGATCGTCCGGCAACGGCGGTAATAGTGGTGTCGGTGAGGTCAATATAAGTTGTCGTGTCCTCGTGATTAACGTGGCCTAATACTTCCAGTTTTTTATTTGCCAATAAACAAAAATAAATTACGAAAACAGATGATCAACTTTTTATCATGATGAGTATAAGAAGTTGAATAAAAACATGACGAGATTGTCTTGAAAACATCGGATCTGTACATCAATGACAATCAAGTTTCAAATTATTAGTTTTGTGCTTTTGTTATTATTGTTATTATATCTGTTCGATTGTCCTCAATAACGCGTGATTTTTTGGTGAACATTTAAGCGTAATACGGACAGCTCAAATTCACGTGTCTTCCTATCATCCATCTATCGCCGATAGTTAATCATCACGGTAAGTTGCGGTTGATGAACAATCACCTACTATTTGTTACTCGTGCGAATTTGTTTGTCAAACAACCACGTTCTTCTGTGAAGGTGTTTTATAATGTCAAACTTGAAGGCATTGACTTATAAGACATACACTTGTTCTTCTAAATGTGGGTGTGCTTTTAAGTGCAATTTGTTATGGTTAAGTAAAATCAATCTTCCAAAGAATTTTACAATTTGTATTGTTTTTCCTGTTAAACTTTTTTAATTATATTTTTGAAAAATTGTAGAAAGTTTTTCATTATGTTGATAGTGAAAGATTATTTCTTGAATAGTCAGTCTTATGGGTTTTATTTTTCGATAGATAAATCGAGTAGAAAGTTTCAATTAGATGAAAACATTTTTAATCATTTACGCAAGGAAGTCATGTTTGGTCCATCAATATTTGGTTAAATCGCCCTAATTGAATGATTAAAACTTAATTTCTAATTAAAATAAAATGAAATATTGAATTTGATGAAATCATAAATTTATTATATGTGTGGAATTTATGTTTTTTAAAGTTGCAATTATATTTTTTTCTTTTAAAGAATGGCTAAGAATATATTATGTTACGCTTTGTTATCTTGAAAAATTACAAAAATGCACTGTTTTATCTTATTGTTTTTATTTACACTTTTGACAAATGTTAGCATGAACATGTTAATAATTGAAGCCATATTTTTAATAATTGAAGCCATAAATAAAATGTTTTTAAAGGACTAAATTTACAACAATAATTGAAGATTTATTTTTCACGCAATAAATACAATTTAATTTGCTTGTAAAACTGCTCTTGTTCACTTTTAATTTGAATTAATATTTTTCCCTTGTGAGTGAACTTCGAAATGCAATTTTCAATAGATTAATTAGTTTTATTTTGTGTATTTATTGATTTGTTTTTGTTTCAACTCAATATTAAAAGATAATAAACAAAATTGGCTTCAAACGAAACATTCATATAGGAATTATTGCATAAAAATTTGTTTATTTAAAATCATTCATGTGACCTAATTGATACAATTAATTATATTGTTAAATTATAACATTTTACCAAGTAAACTATATTATCTTTATAATATTTCCTATAAACACCATTCGATACTTAGTATAAGTCAGTCATTTCTTTCGAATCATAGTAAGATTAAACGGATTGCCATTTGTTGTCTTTCTGTCGTATATTTTATGCGGTAATAAGCTATATAAATTTTATTTTCTCTAACAAAGGTTATTGACGTCTTGAAGGATACAATATTGGTTTGGCTCGGAGAACGAGCTTTAAGAAAATGTAAAAAATGAAGTGACTTGAAAAGCATGTGGGAATTCGATCTGTATTGTTAGACACATGCCGCTTCCCAGACTGAATTTCAGAATTTTAGTTTAAATATTTTGTATTATATTTGTATTTTACATGTTTATTATACATGTGATTTTTTGAATATGAATATATCGATACTACATAAATAATAATAAGTATGTATTTGAATTTAAACAATTACTGTTTATTTAATGTAACAGTTATATAATGTTATCGCTACACATAGCAAAATTCATTTCTGATTTATACACATATAATTTCAAAATAAAAGTTTCTTAAATCAAATGTTTGTTGAGTTAAATAAATATACAAATTAAATATAATTAATTAATTTTACTGTATCGATTTTATATAAACATATGTTCAAATATATATTTAGATTTAAAGGAAAACAAGAAAATATTTTACACATTATTATATAAATGAAATATTAGTCAAAATTTTATAGAATAAAACTTTTTCATATTTCTTTTCTAATACAAATCTCGAAAATAGATATTTCACTATTAAAGGAAAAAGTTCAGTTAAATTGAGTATAAAGCTTCAAGCTATATTTTAAATTAATATGATACTTTTCACAGTGAAACTTTTTATGTTAAAATATCTGTACTTTTTGGAATTAAGATAAATTTATTTTATATCAAGTTTAATTTCAATTAAAAAAAAAAACAGACAAATAAAAAAATAAATTCTAAACTTTTTAATACATAAAGAAGATAAGTAATTGCTTATATATAAAACGCAAATATAAAAATGAATTTCACGTTTAACATATATAAAGTATATTAATTATATTTATTTTTTTAACGGTAAAGAGGAAGATGACCCACGTTGGGACAGTTTTTGTTTTTATATATTGAATTTTTCACTAAGGATTTTAGTATTATATATAAATTTAAAGAATAGGATTGATGTTTGTATGGATTTTTTTATTGATATGAAATTCCTAAATCCATAGCAGTGCAGATTTAAGATACTTTGAATGTATAGTTGATGTGGTTTGAAAGAACATTTTGTGAAAAGGATTTTTAAAAGCAAATTTAAATAGATTATATATACTTTCGGTAATAGTCTTAAACGAAAAAGTGTATATTATTTTGTGAATTGAAATGTGTTTTGCCGTAACTTTTAGCGCATTTGCCTCAAGCTACATCCATTACTCATGTATTGCAAAAAATTTTATTATATGTAATGAAGGTAACTTTGAAAACACAGTTCTTACTTGCAATTAAAAAATTTATGAAGTAAATTTTTTCCCTGAAATATTATTTTAAAAACGAATATTTTTATTCACTCGATTAAATAATTTTTTTTTGCTTATCTTTACATAAAAGGATTTTATGCGTAGTTTAAATTTTTTACGAAGAACATAAACATAATAAATAAATCTGAATGTAGCTATTTTTGAAATGATAGAAAAGAATTATTTTATATTTCTTTTAATAATATATCATTGCAAAATTAATAAAGGCTTTCGATATTCAACAATCCTCATAGAGTAATATGTCCTTGAAAATTGTTCTTCGATTCATTTTAAAAAATTATTATCTGTTGTGCAATTTTATTGAAGAAAATATTTTACTTGAACACAGTATAGCTGAATTTAATCTTTTTTTAACCAATATAAAAAACGTAAAAGTATATCTGACCTATTTTTCTTATGCAGCTTGAAAATGAAGATGAAACATCTTGACATAACTTTAAGAAAGATAGCTATCCAATATTGAAAAAATTGAAAGGGTAGAAAAAAGGACAGCGAAGAAACTCTCATTTAGATGATGATGTATAAATAATGCTTAACGTAAGGAGTCAGGTTTCATTTCAATGTAATGTACAGTAATTGTTTCATGTAACATTTATTAATGATGATGAGTTGACGTTTATAAACTAATAATTGTTTGTGTTCAATTCAATTTTCATTCTTCAAAGGTGGATATAATATGTGTGTTTGGTTTATTTTACTGATTTCAATATGCAAATTGTACTTTAAAAAAAGTTTTTTTAATACAATTTTCATTCATGTTTTCCTTTAACAAATATGAATCAGTAAAAATTGCTTTTACATAATTATTTTTAATGTACAATATGCTTTTAAAAATTATTTAAATAAACGCACAAATTTGTGAAAATAGATTATTAAAAGTTGGACTTTTATTTTATATTCTTTGAAAGATATTACACTACAAAAACAAGTGTCTCATTTTGAGACATTTTTGATGATTGAGACACCAAAAATGTCTCATTTATTCAATTTTAAGACACTTTTCGCGTCTCAATCATCAAAAATGTCTCAAAATGAGACACTTGTGTTTGCAGTGTAGTTATACAATTAAAACTGCAAATTCAATTATCAGATTTGCAAAAGGCGTTTGATTCTACATATAATTGGCAATGAATCAATGTAAAGAGACATTCAGCTATTGAATTTGGCAACAAATTCACTTTGTTAGATTTCGTATATACGAACACGGTAAGGCTTTGTTTTGTCGTTGAGTTTAATAACCCGTTGTTTTGTATGATCAAATATTAAAGTTCAAAGCGACGTGGCGATGATCATGCATTTGGGTTTCATAGTGGCTATGAAACAAAATATGTATTTGTGATGATATTATACAAAATTGGCCATCAGTTTCTAAGCACGTTTACTTACTCATAAACTTATAAATGGATACTTAACGTTACGATATTTTTGGTAGATTAGAACTATGTTGATACTTCACGCAACACTATTTCAATGATATGACTATCATAATATGTGCATATGTTTATTGTCCCGTCTATATTCGTATTAGTTATGATTATTATGTTAGCAAAATATGATTAAATCATATTTATGCAAGCTTTGTCAGAATGGAATTTACAATTACGTGACATAATCCTACATTGCGTAGTTTGATAATAGAGATGAAATAATTTTGTATATTTGTTATTTCTATTGCTTATTAATTTGTGGCTTTGACGAACTTATTGTTATTATCATTACAAAATATATTTCAATTTAATGAGGTAGTATTATTATATGAAATCATAATAACTATTTAAGTTAAATTTTTAAAATGTTTTGAAACGGTTTAATTTTGTTTGCATCTTTTTTTTTCACTTTCATTTGTGATAATACGATAATAGTGATAATCAGTTATTCATATTATGCAAATATAAAATTCGTGCTGATAAATACAAAAGAATAAATAAAAAATCAAAATTTTCATTATATACTAATTTTTTAACATTTATATATTTAATAAATAAAATGTGTACAAATTACAATAAGATTATGCTTTGATTCGTCAAATTATGATTATTTATATTGAAAGATACATTTTAAATTGATCTTTGCATTAAATTCTCACATTTTAACATCAATTTTTAAATTATGTTAAAAATGCGATATTGGAAATTTAAACTCACATTGCTCAGTGTCTTATTAAATATGTAACGCTGACTTGGGTGGTATTTTAAAATAAGACACTTCGTACACTCCTGTACATAAATTGCAATATTAGTTGAAAAATCAACTGGTAGCATGATTTTTAGAAAACAAGAAAAAATTATACGTTCATTTTCATTTCCATGATATTTTGTACTATCGAGAATATATATACTTTGAGAATCAAAGTATATGTTTGCAATAAATCAAAGTTCAATGTAAAGTCAATATTTTTGCAACATTGTCTTTTAAAATCACGTGTTTACAATTGAACCGTTATACAATACTGCCTTTGGAATCGATTTATTGTATATTGACTTATATGGAAACCGTATTAACCCGTTCTTCCTGAAAGAGAGAGCATTGTAGTACAAGGTTAAAAACACTATTCTCATTATTGAATACTTGGAAGATTAAGGTTAATAAGTATTGTGATTTGTTATTTCAATGTCTTATCTTGTAAAAGTGATTATGTTATATGTAGTACAGAAAATTAATTTAAATGTAAAACAATTATAATTTTTTAATTTTTTTTATTTTACTTGATGTATCATAACATATAAATTGCATGAAGAATGTTAAAACAGAAAATAAACAATAGATTATTCAAAAATACTGAATAATAATAAATGTCAATCAACAAAGATGTTATGTATTAAACTCATTTTTCACATTTATGTTATAATAGTATGCCGTACTAAAAGATATTTTTCAATATATTTTTTTTTGAATTCTGAACGTTCGGTTTTGAAAAATCACCTTACCACCAGACAAAACAAGATAAATACGCATATTTATTAATGTCTTGCAAATCGGTAGATAAAGTTTTGTGCTGTAAATATAAATTGTTTTTCAGGTTTTAACTTTTTTTCTCAACGAGATCATATTTTCGTAGCCTATAACAAAAAAAGAAAAATCAATGAATGCACATAGTAAAAGATGAAACAATTTTAACAATTTTAAAGTTGAATTAAAATATTGTGTTTCTTGCTTTTTTCTGTATAAAAGTGTAATTAAATTATTTAACTAAACAGCAAATTAAAAATGTATTGAACAGCTGTATTTAAAATTTATTATACAAAAGAAAGAGTATAATCAAAATATTGTAGTATTCACGATGTGTTTTAAAAAATTAACAATAATCGATATAGTTATTAAATATAAATTGTACAAAGTTGTACTTGATTGTTACTATATCTGCTATAAAATGTTTTTAAAAAGGTTATGTATTTAGAAAAAAGAATAATATTTTTTACATTAATGTGTACTATTTTTAAAAGATTCTAATAAATGAAATAAAATAGTATCATATTTTTACGTGCTCATAAATATTTCTATATCACATGCTTGTATTTATTCAAAAGACGATATGAACGCATAATATTAATACGTCATTACATAGATACAAATGCTCGTAGTTCTATTAACTACAGTAAGCAACGCTGTAAGATATGTATTCGCAGGGAAAAGAGTTTATGCTTAAAGCAACAATAAACTGTATTTGCTGAAACTTAATTGAAGGTTTTACAATATTTTAGTCATAGCAGTTACACTTTGTCTCTGTTTTTTGGCCCAGTACTTATATGTACTTAATTTAGGAATTTAACTGTTGCTATCATACATAAAAATTGTATACAATAAATTGAACCAGTTTATATAAAAAACGACATTCTGTTGAATATATAATACCTATTGGACATTTTCTGATGAAACTGTAAATTAGAGATACATTCCCACACGATCGAAAATATAAATGTAAAAATGTATTTAATGTATACAACTTATTGCCGCTTTATATATATATATATAATATAAAAGTTATACATTATAAATATATTTTTTATATATTTTCGATCGTGTGGGTTCTTAAACAAATCATTTCTAGCAAGAAGAAAAAAGAAAAGGTTAACATAAATCCTCTTTAATCACATATATCAATTATTTTTATACGTATGTTTTGCTAAGTTTTGAGCCACAGTATTAAAATCTTGAGACAAGATTTTTTTTAACCTCAAAATATTCAAACATCTGACACGACATTGTTTGTTAAACACGTTAATTACAATAATACAGATGTTCTCCAAAAATTATACATTCTTTTAATGTATAATATTCTGGACCCACAGTTAATTTTTTTTATTTTCTGTCAGGTACATTATAAGACTGGGCCGTGTTTTAGCAACGTGCGTTGTGCTACTGAGTCTAAAAATTTCCCTCTGTGTACAATTGTTGTACAATTCATTATGATAGCATACATTTTTTTTTATTAATGAGTCAATATCGCAATGAATAACAAAAAATGAAGCATGTTATAATTATTATAACATGCTTCATTTTTATAATATAATAGTTCTATAAACTATATAATATATGACAACTTCTATTTAGATGATTGTACACTTTTTAAATTTTTAGTTATTCTTGATTCAATTGCTTTTTTTCAATAGT
>JABFPJ010002541.1:0-19171 GCA_022817425.1 Gryon sp. ZL-2020
CAAAAATTCTATTAAAAATTTCAAAGTTACCCCCCAAGCCGCCACCCCCTGTTATCATCCCTGTTAACATCCCGAAAACATCCCGATAAAATCCCGATAACATCTCGATAACATCCCGAAAACATCCCGAAAATATCCCGAAAACATTCCGAAAACATCCCGAAACAAACAAACATACTTTCATATTTATATATATTTAGTTACATTGATAAATAATTGAAAGTGGAATAATAATCAATTCTACTGTCATGAAGATAGCTTACAAAAATAATGCATAAGAAAGGCAAAAGAATTGCACTATTACATGTACTATTTTAATCAATATTTATATTCAAAAGATTAATTATTGATAATTTAATAAATTTTGAATGTATAAGTTTTTGCTAAATAATTATTTATATATTTCAAAACTTTTGTCACAGATATGAATTTTATCGTGAGAATAATAACGAAATTGAAGCTAGGAATAAACAACTGTAAGATAAATAAATAATATGTATTTAAAAGAAATAATATATTTATTTAAATGATAATATATAAATAATAATATATTTTTTATATTAGAAATGATATTTTTAATATAATAAATACATGAAAAATGGATAATAAAACAACAAAAATATATTAAATAAAAACAAAACATATCAAAGTAAACAGCAACATTAAAATAGTGAACTTTTTATATATTTATTGGTGGATTTTATTTGTGAAATATTTAAGTTTAAGTTTAAAAACTTTATTTTTTTATATTTCAGTAATTATCGAGTTACTGCTCAAAGATGCTAGTTTAGCATTAAATTTTAAGCGGCTTTCTACTGATTAAGAAAAGTCAACTGGCCAGCAATCGCGAGTGCCGTTTCTGTTATTGAGGTAGATCAAGTATTGTAATGTCAACTTTCCAGTAACTAATAAGTTCTGACTAGGTCATAGTATGCCCTATCAGTATGCCATATCCTTGTTAGTGCCTTGTACAAACTTAAGGAAGCCTAGTTTGATTTTTATTGGACATTTAGTCATTACAATTGGCGATTTATTCAACTATTTATTGATGCATTTTTAATTTCACTTAAACTATATACTAGTTTCTTATATAGGGTAATATTTATTCTCGAAAATAACCCTAGTGTAAACTTAGAAATGTATAATAACAAAAATTTGGCATCAGAGAGAACCTTGGACTGTTAATTTTAAATTATTAATTATATTAATTAACTTTTCAACTAATACTGTATCGGAATTCCTTTGAAAAAACTCTTGATTTAAGTTGTTTTTGCTGTTTTTCTCGAAAAACAGCGATATCATGTCGTGCTTACCAAAAAAATATAATGTGAGATGCATCTTACCTGTTTTCAAGTGAGTACCAATTTATCCTCGGATAGTCCTATTAGTCTTCCCTCAGATTCATTTCTACCGCCTTTGAAATTACAACACGTTTTTTTTAAAATGTGTTCAATACTTCATCGCGTACTATCTGTATTCCCATTAAGTATTTATAAATGTCGATAATTTCAGTTTAGTCATAATTAATTTTATGACCGAATTTTATTTTGTTTTTTAAATAAATCCTGTTTAAATAAAAGAAATTTAGCGTGACATTTGTGCGCATAAAATTTATTTTCAAAAATTTGATTGATTTTTAATATAAATTTTTATGGAATATTCGCATTATTATATTGTTGATAAATTTTGAACATAACAAATATATTATTTCTCAACAAACCATAGTATGAAGGACTAGCTGCATAATGCCTTTTAACAACATGTATAATCTTTTTACCACAAGGTTTTTGTACTTCGTTAATAAAAAATTGTTATACAATTAAAACATAATATTCAAGTTTTTAGGCAAGATACTTTTTTTCATTCTACTAACTTTAGGCATTTGTAGAACAGTTAGATTTTATTCATAAGAAAAACAATCTTTTGTCACATTGAGCTTACTCATGTGAAAATCATATCTTTCTACATATGTCTCTAAATGAAAAAAATAATTTCAGTAAAGTCACAGAAGTATTCTCTTAACGGGAAAGACAAATCTTTTTTATTCTTTTTAAATCCAAATATTTTGTTAAGATATTCTTCCCTTACTACAAATGTTAATGTACCTTCAGAAAACTTATTGCTTTTAGTATTTGCAATATGCAATTTACAATTCGAAAGCTATTTCTAGTTTTATTGGATAAAAAAATATTGATAGATAATTGTATCGCTTAGAGAATAGATAGAAAACTGTTTCGTTTAACAATATATGGAAGTGACGAATAAAAGAAGCTACTGATTTTTTTAAATTAAAGGTTTAGTAAGTTTTGTGCGAAAACAGACAAGCGAACGGGACGCATGAAAAATTGTACAGTGAAATTGGAAGGAGTAACTTGACGATCACTATTGATCGATAGCTACCGTCTTGAGAATAAGACACCAAATTGTCAGATACAACGATTAAAATGGCAAGGTGTTCGCTAAGGGTCTTGAGGGCTACTATAACCTCACTAATTATTTATAAACAGTTGCTTCTTTCTAGCATACGAATAAGCGCAAAGCCCAATATTACGATTGGTCCAGTCCAATACATGAGACTAACTCATTGGTTGTTACTAGAGTCCGCACGGATCTTACCTTGAACTTGTTTCACATATTGGTGCTGGCGTTTCAGCTTGTGTATTCTTCTTTTTGTTGGTCTCGTTCTACAAATTTGTTCTCTCTGTTACTTTGACTATTTTCTCACTCTGTTTAACGATTGGTGTATCTTTTAGCAGCAGTTTCACTACGCGTAATCCGTAAATCCTCGTCCGTGAAGAGAACCTAGAAGTCCAGTAAGTTGCTCGTAATACTTTTTAGTAGTTTTCTTCCCCTATATAATTATATCTCTTTCTTTTAACTCTGTGTGTCTATTTTTTCCCCTTTCTTATTCGCACAAACACACATACACTATTTACTAACTTTCTGGCCCTTCTTCACTTTTCTGTACTTCGTTCGTACGTGTTTCCGATTTTTTTTTCTTTCTTTATTCGCTTAGGCTACCTTTTCTGACAATCCACTCCAAGAGTCTTTTCGTTACAGAAAAAAGTAGAAGCAATAGTTTCTTTCGTCACTAAAAAAAAGATAAGTGCCTTAGCTTCATTGGCCAATATTGATTTGCATTCTAATCCACGGAATGAAGCCTCTGCCTTTAAAAACATAAAGTGTGCTAATAATAATTTTGACAAATATATATGCGTGAAAAATGCATTGATTTATTCTGCTTGTATGAATGCAGTGTAATATAATTTTTGGTTATCCGCAAATGTTCCAAGCGTGAACCGATGATATTGACGAATGACTTTTTTAAATAAACTTTAATAAAAAAAAAGATATTTTGTTAGTTTATTTTAGTTGTTATAACATCAGTTTTACGTTTTAACTATGTTTCGAAAAATATTTAGTTGCATTTAAAAAATCCTCTGATCCTATGGTTAAATGGTTAAAAATAAATCATTTTAATCGTTAATTACAAATGATTACATATTATTATTTATATGTTTTAAGAAATATGAAATCATTTATTACAGAAATGTTTATAAAATAAATGGTGTTAAGATTTGTATAGCTCTAAACCAAACACATGCCAATCGCAAGCCAATTTTGTTAAATAAAAAAAATTATTTTTAATATTTTATATTTTAGCTAAGGCCGGTGTCATTATGGTCCAAGATTAAATATTCGTACTAAATATAATTGGGTTAATAAAATATATTTTGTTTACTCGTGCGCAGCGGAGAAAGTTGAAATTAACAGCGCTTTCGTACCGAAAGCTTCACTTTCTGTACTCGATGCGTGTTTGTTCCAACTTTCGCTCCGCAGCGCAAGACTGAAAAACGTCGTACCGGCCTCCGGCGCAGTGGCACCCTCGGACGTAATATACTATTAAGAAACTGATAAAAAGTACAGTGTAATGAAAATAATAAACATTCAATATTCATTTATAATTAACGATTAATATGATTTATTCTTTACCATTAACCCAACAATGAGTCAAGTCCATAAGCTAAGAAACAACTTAAAAGGACGTGTCGAGGTTTTTTTTATTCTTTATTGAACACCACTTATATTTTTAAAAGAAGAATGGTGTTCAGGATAACATAATTGGAAATTATGTTATCCACTATATTCCAATATATGGAAAAAAGACAATATATAGTATAAACAAATAAGTATTTTAAATTATATTCTATTAAAAAAAACGTTTGGTAACACTATTGAGCAACGCTTAGGTCATTATAATCAACAACGTTTTAGGTACCAACAATTAGTGACGATGTTCATTGGCCCATCGTTGGTACCCAACGATGGAACAATAAACATTCCATACAAGCACCAACATTTAACCAAGACGGGAAATGCATCCAAAATGGGAAAATGCATGAACCAAAACGCTAAAATAAACAAAAATGCCAAAATGCCACAATTACGGCAGAGTAATTCGGAGAGTTTCTAAAGCTTCAGTCTTCACAATCTTACACCGGACCCGTGCTTTGGCGAACTTCAGCCACACTTCGGCTTGTTGGTGAATAGGTAAAAACAGGCTGTCTGTAAAAAGAAATGGCGGTTGAAGGTCCGAGATATGGTAGCCGAGGCTTACGTCTCACATTCTAGAGCAAACAAAAAACCATGCTATCTTTAAATTCAAAATCACTTTCTAATATCGTGATGTCCATTAAACGTGCTTCAAAGAGATGAGGAAAGTCAACCACCAGCAAAAAAAGCCCATACATAATTTAGCAGTGGGGATGAAGCGCCAATAATTCGTGTTACTAATTGTTTAAATAGTTTAAATAGTATTGCTATATGATTTCTAAAATATTTTTTTTTCAACATTGTGGATTATTAAGAATGTTTGTGATTAAGCAATAAGTTATAAAAAAATAGAATTATGTCAAAAAAGCCCTTTAAACATTGTGACTTTCAGATATTGATGTCTGTTTTGTTACTATTTATTAAAATACATTTTTGACATGAATTTTGTGTTCAACGACCTCAGAAACTCGTAATAAACATAACGTCTAAGAAGTTTCGTGTTTTTAAATTCAATTTAGTATTTAACATGTTTTTGAAAATATTATGAATAAATAAAGAATTATTATAAATACTTCAATGTATTATTACGACAAATACCTTATACAGTTATGTACTATCAAGTTGCAGAGTGTGAATAATAAAAAACTATAAATTATTTAGCAGATGACTCCATTTTCAACTAAATTAATCACGCAAAATCTACCGAACCGATTTTGCTCTAATTTTGAGAGCAACTAGTTGAAATCCTCCAAAGTGCCGTAGGCTGTATGAAATTGCGATATATAAAGTAGTTTTTAAAAACAAATTTTTTTTTCGATTTTGGACCCCCTCCCCCTTAGGCGGTTGTCAGGGAGTTATCAGGAAGTTGTCAGGGAGCTATTAAGGGATTCTCACGGGGTTGTCGAGGGATTTTCAGGGGGTTGTCGGGGAAAAAATGTCTCAGCCACCAAAGTACCGAGAAACTTCGTCTTTTGGTGGCTGAGAAAATGGTCGAAAAAGTCGAGGTTATCAGTAGAACCGACGTCATGGCCATAGAGTTTAAAGATCTAGATGAACTGACCACAGCACAAGAGGTGTTCAAAGCTCTCCAAGATCAGATCGAAGGAGTTTCGGCTGTGGGAACTGCAGCCATGAAAACGATGTGTAAGGCATACGGGGGAACGCAAACGGCAATAGTCGTCCTACCGGTAATCCTTGCTAAAAGAGCCCTGGATAAAGGTCTCATCAAGGTTGGGTGAGAAGCCGAATAAGGGCATAGTCTACTCCCTTGAGATACTTCCGTTGTCTGGAGTTCGGACATTTGGCACGCAGTTGTAGTGGGCCAGATCGTTCAAAGCTATGACATCGGTGTGGAAAAGAGGGACGCCAGGCGAAAGCTTGTAAAGCCGATCCTCACTTTCTACTCTGTAAGGAGAATTATAAACACCCTACAGGAAGTTGTGGATGTCCAGCAAGCCGACGGGCGACCGTAGCTGCAAATAAGCGAAGTAAATGAGGTTTCTCCAACTTAACTTCAATCATTGCAAAGCAGCACAAGATCTGTTCTGGCAGACCATATATGAGGAGAGATGTCGCTGTACTGTGTGAGCAGTATAGGGACATGGAGAAATCCTCATCGTGGTTTACAGACTTATCAGGAAAAGCGGCAACATGGATAAATAAAGATCTTTTTATCCAAGAGACGCAGGCAAACAAAGTTGAAGGATTCGTCTGGGTCAAGATGAAAAACGTTTTTATGTAGCGCATATATACCACCTAGTGTTACAATTAAGGAATTCGAGACTACTCTAAATAAACTAGCTGACGAACTCCGCAACCGACAACCGGTAATTATAGCGGGAGATTTTAATGCGTGGGCAGTGGAATGGAACAGCAGAATGACCAACAGGAGAGGAGAAATTCTTTTGGATATCTTCACTTCTTTTGATATTCTTCTTAATACTGGAACCTCCCCAACGTTTTCAAGAAATGGAAATGACTCAATCATCGATGTCACATTCGCTAGTGATACTTTAATTTCACGCGATACGACTTGGATGGTTTCTGAATAATACACACACAGCGACCACCAAGCAATAATATTCGAAATTGGCCAAGTGGGTAATCTGAGAAAGTGTACAGAGAGAAGAGAAAATAGCTGGAATCCCCGTTCGTTCGATTGCGAATCCGCTACGCACGACTGAAAAAGTCGTGTAACTTTAAATAATATGTAATAGATCCAATTATACAAAAAATGTTACTAGAATTCAATAGCCACCTGAAACAAAAATTATAACCAATATTGTTCATATCTCAGCTCCTTTTTAGATGGGTCAAAAGCAGCATCACTTAAGTAGCCGCGTTTAATGCGTTTACGTCCCACATATCTAACATCAATCTCGAATCAAACGAAACATTTTTTCGAATTGTGTGATTAAATCTTACCGCAACACCGTTTTGTTGTTGAATATACGTACAAGCAGTCTGTTCTATGCCTTCTCATTTTAATATTTCATTCATATAACCACTCGTGAATTCCTTCCTTTGAACAATTCGTAAGTAACAAGTCTTTCATTCTTTCCCAACGAATTTCTCGAATTTTTGATAATCTGTTCTAAACATAAACCGGTCTATTGCTTAGTTTTTTTTGGATATGCTTCGGCTAAACATGAGTCATCATCTATGAAAACCGAAATATACTAATAACAACTAAGATTGTCTGTCAAGGAGTCTGAGTAAATTACATAATCTAAAGTGGAAGGTTATTTTACAGTCGTATTTTTGATCAGTCGTACTATTCCTTTTTCTTCAGCTCGTATGTCTGCATTATTAGCGAATTTTATAACACTCACCCCACCTGTGTTAAATTGGAAGAAAATATCCTTAGTATTTTTAAACTGTACAGTCGCACCTGAGTTTATAATAAAAGGCATATACAGATACTTTTTGACATATCGCCATTGTTTCTAACTACAGTGGTCATAAAAAAAACGAAAGAAAATCACTTTTTTCATCCCAAAAATTGCTAATTTCCAAAAGGCTGTAATTTTCTTAAAAATCAACGAAAATTACCTTATTTTTTTAATTAAAGGGGAATTCTTCCACTTTCGATATGTGAAACGCAATTTTTGGTACACATGACATTTTTTTACGGTTGAGCCCTGTAAACATAACCAAAAAAAAATGTAAAAAATCAACTTTAACTGCATTTTTCTGCAAAATTCGCCAAATAAAGCTATTGACTTCGCTTCAAAATCGGAAAATTTAGTTCATTCTAAAATAAATTAAAAATAAAAAAAGTTAGTTTTGAATGAAATTTAACGAAATTATATGTTTTTAATCAATTTTTGACATTTTTACCTATGACTATTGCATGTTGAATTGTGTTTATGACTTTTTGTACGAGTTTATGTGTGCTTATATATGCTTATGTGTTTTTATGTCATTTCAAATGTATTAATGTGTGTTTATGTGTATGTTTTTGTTTGCTTTTGTAGTACACATGTGCATTACAAAATTTACGCTTGACTATGAATATTTACGTGAGTGTTTATGAGTGCTGTTGAATACTCACTTTTGTTTATGCTTGCTTATTAGTGTATATGTGTGTTTAGGTGGCTTTATGCGTGTGAGATGAGAAAAACGTATGGCTTTGTGGAGGAGTAAACAGTGTCAGCGGTAAACATAAGGTCTTAAGACTTGTTTTCTCATTTATGCGCGTATCCTCTCCACTTAAAAACACAAAACCATACGTTTTATTCATCTACCCACACAAACACACCCATAAGCTTCCCATAAGCATACCATAAAACATACATAAGTTTCCTATAAGCTTCCCATAATTTACTTCAGCAATGTTTAGGCCCAATTTTGACCATACTACGGTCGTAGTTTGTAACAAAGGTCACAATTATGCCATAACAGACTAAGAAATACACTGTACTATCGTATAATAACCGCTTCAGAATAAAAAAAAACTAGAATTATGGGATGCTTCTTATAAGCATCCCATAAGCTTACCATAAGCATCCTATAAGCATCCAATAAGCTTCCCGTAAGCTTCCCATAAGCATCCTACAAGCATCCAATAAGATTCCCATAAGCTTCCCATAAGCTTCCCATAAGCTTCCCATAAGCATCCCATAAGCATCCCATCAACATCATATATTCATCCCATAAGCATCCCATAAACATCTCATATGCATCTCATAATCATCACAAAATCATCCCATAAGCTTCCCATAATTTACTTCAGTTGTTTTGGCCTTGTTTTTGCCTTGCCTTAGTAAGTGGTAGATTCAAAGAATTGAACATAATCATGCCATAACAGGCTCACAGATACACTGCACTATAGAGAAGCCCTTATGGTATTAAAATCATTATTATGGTACAATTTTTTGTATAATAATAATGATGATTTAAAGCAAAAGATTGACCATGTTTGATAACAAAGCTTCCCATAAGCTTCCCATAAGCTTCCCATAAGCTTCCCATAAGCTTCCCATAAGCTTCCCATAAGCTTCCAATAAGCTTCCCATAAGCTTCCCATAAGCTTCCAATACGCTTCCCATAAGTTTCCTATAAGCTTCCTATAAGCTTGCCATAAGCTTGCCATAAGCTCCCCATAAGCTTCTAATAAGCTTCCCGTAAGCATCCCATAAACATCTCATAAGCTTCCCATAAGCTTCCCGTAAGCATCCCATAAGCATTCCATGAACATTGCATAAGCATCCCAGGAGCTTCACATAAGCATCCTATAAGCATACAATAAGCTTTCTATAAGCTTTTTTTATGGTTCCCAAAAGGTTCCCATTAGCTTCCCATAAGCTTCCCATGAGCTGTCCATAGGTTTCCCATGAGCATTTCATCCCATAATTTACTTCAGCAATGTCTGGGCCCAGTTTTGACCTTTGACTAAGTCGTAGTTTGTGACCAAGTGGCCATAATTATGCCGTAAGAGGCTCATGAATAGGCTGTTATGCAAAATCATTATTTTGTTACAATTTGTATTTACAATTTGTATTATAATTCCTTTTAACGCAAGAGATTGATCACGTTCGATAACAATAAACGCATTCAAACATTGATACGAGCTTAAGCTGCAGAAAAATAAGAAGAAAACGACGTTTGCCAAAAAAAATTTCATAAAATTAATATTAATAAATTGAACTAGAAATAACAAAATTATAAGAATATGCTTTCGTGATTCGTGGTTCGCCGTGTATTGTTTCAATAAATTGTTTCGGCAAGATCAATTCTTCCCGTGATGACGGATTAACGGGATAATTAAGGTTTGCAGATTTTGTTCGTCTAACAAAACGATATAACGAATCTTTTTTCGAAGTTCCACTGAAGTCATTTGAGGGCAACTAGATATTACGCTAGAAACGATCGTCGCCGGTTTATCAGAACTTTTCGTTGCTTTGCTTTTTAAATGTTGATTGATTTCTAAGTGAACTGGATGGGCTTCATGATTATGATTTGAAAAATCAATTACAGAACCTATTAACAATTACAAACAAATGTATAGTAATCTATAAATAATCCAAAACGTGTAATCTCTACAAACATATAAGAACAAATGCAAATAATAAGCACCTTGCTTCGATTCTCTTGTTGTTTTATATCGAGAGGGGCATTTGACTTCCACTGTTGATTGTTTACAATGCCAACAGCATTTTTAACATTTTAATATTTTGTAAATTTGTATTCTTCATGCACTAATAACTTTTTTGTCGCTGACTTTTTATGAAAAATAACATATTAAAATATAAAGTATATTTTATTATCTTCTACAAAAACATAAGTGCTGCTTAAGTTAAATTTAATTGGTAACTTTTCAGAATGTAGGCACCGGTCTAAATTGAATAAATAATAAATATAATCTTCTTTTTTATGTAAGCTTCTGATCTATATAAAGATCGTTGTTTCAAATTTATATCCGAAATTAGTTTTAGTATTCCTAAAATGTCCCATTTAATGTATTATATAATTAATGATTTGTCATATTGATGAGATGGAAATTGATGAGTTGTCCGCTTATGAGTTGTCTGTTAATAAGTTGTCCCTTGATGAGTTGTGGAGATTTTCCTTTTTTACAAACTCTAAACTTGGGTAGAAATTTGTAGGACTGCATGAGTTCTACTTAATACATATAACAATCGAGTAGCACCACTAAATAAATGAGCTAAATACTTATCTCTGCATCCGTTACATGATCATTAATACATGCATATTTTTTTCAACATATTGGAACAAATTATGTAAATTAATGTAAATTATATATACATAATTTACACGAAAATATATATATATATATATATATATATATATATGAGCATTTTTTTCAAATATTACTTTAAGTATTTTATTTACAGTATTGTCGTTAAGAGTGAGTCATGAAAAATATATTGAATATATGAATACCATCATCTAAGTAATCGTAACTCTTTACTATATCTTAGATAAATTAACATTGAATGTGATCAAGAAAACTCACTTGTTAATTAATCTTTAATAATTAAGGGTATAACGACAAGACGAGTATTTAACCTTTTGATGATCGAACGTCACAAAGTGTATACAGAATTATATGTAAACAATTCCTGCGATCACCAACCAGTTAAGACGACTTTATTTTACAAAATGCCGCAAATTCAAGATTACTTTCTCATAAGAAGCGTATTAGAAGAGATTAAGTTTTATCTATATAAATATCGGAATATCTAAAGACATAGAGTGCTGAAGCGATATGCTTCGGTAGGATCTCTCTTTCTCTCAGTTTGCTTAGTAAGGGTTACTTAATTAGATAGTTAGCTGCAGAAGCTAGAACACACCCTCTTTACTTAGGCATCATCGCTATCTTAACCGTAGAATATTATAGATATATAAATTAATTAGGTATTCCAGATGTGTGAGTTTACGTGCAGTATAGATACCTACGAACTTTCAGCGACCAATTCCGAACGCTGTCATCGTATAATAACAATTCATGTAGCACTCTTATTTAAAGAAATTCACAATATTAATAATTGAAAATAGAAACAAAGAAAGTCAATTAAAAATAATATTGTAGGTTTTATTACCTATTGTTCAGTACCTAAAATAAATTGTTTGTTTATTTAAAGATAAAGAAAAAAACCGCTAGTGTTTTTTTTTATATTTAAAATTATTATTTATTATTATAATCGCAATGCTTATCTAAAATAATCCAGACAGCAAAGAGGTAAAGGGGTTCAAATTATATATAAAATATATTTAAAATTAAAGTCATTTTATAAATATCATTTTACAAATAACAACAGTTAACAGCTCCATTATACTTGCTGATAAGATTAAACTGTCAGAAACATTTTTTGGATAAATATAAAAATGTTTTGCATTCAGATGAGAAATGAGATTTGGAAGTTGTCATAACGGCTGTCAATATAGTTGAATTTCTATTTTATAGTTAAAAAGTGCATGGTTATTAGGATTTAAATTTTCTAAAGTTGAGGAGTAAGAACTTGATATCGAAAACAGTTTATTATAGTTGACTGTTGTCATTAAGGCTGTTAACATATTTGACGTAATAGTTGCATTATCAAATCCATTTAAATAAACGTTAAAATCAATATATATCAATAATGCCTCTACCTTGATTGCCAACGAACGCTAACCGTCTCATACATTGAGATAAATATAATGTTGTTGTCACAACTGCAATTGTTATTATTAAAAAATTACTTTGAAAATTGGTATATAATAAATTATATAACAAAAAATGCAAGTGACTTTTACACTTTACATGAATGACTTCTAATCTTCAATTGTCACTACAGTTTATTGCAATTTGAAACTTTGCAATTTGTAACTCATCGATTATGATAAACGTAATATCAAATGTCATAATTAAAATAATTGCAATTAAATTATTATGTTAATTTATTAAAAAAACCGTAATTAAATTTTAATATTATCTTAATAAGGAAATCGTGCAACTAGCACGTAGATATTTATTTCCTTATATTATAACTATTGATTACAAACATCAAATATTATAATAATTATCTTAAAATATTCGTACGAAATGAAACACCTTTACAAAAGTATGATTCTTGAATATTTTTTGATACATGTTTGAGTTTTACTTGTTACTACATTCAATATTTGCACGAATAGAAAATTGTTATTAAACTTGTGTAAACCAAACAAAAATTGCAAATTCGCGTTTTCAAATAAAATAAATAAAAAATGGACATATTCAAGAAAAGAAGTTTGAAAGTATTTGGTTTATTAAATTATTCAGAATTTCTAAGATATTTAGGACTACAAATATGTATTGTTTAAATTTGCTTATAATTTGTTTTGATGTTTATAATTTTATTGGGGTTTAGAAAATTGCATTATATTGCAAGCATTCGCACGGAAGCATTCTTTTTTTTATGTCAGAGAAATTAGTCGCACAATAAATTTGTGTCACAATTTGCAGTTAAGAATTTTCCACCTTAATTAAACATTATGTGACAATTGTTACATAAAAGGTTCCGTTACTAATATTTGGTTGCTAAATTTTTTGATTGAAAAAAGAGTATTCGAAGGCGTTTCGAACGATTTTAGTTGTTTGATTTAATTATTACAGTTGATATTAATGCAAAACATACTTGCGGCAACTAGAAACAATTATTTTCTATTACATTTATTGTATTTAAACTGAAATGTACATTTAGAACATAGAAAATCAGCACGTTTATATAATTTTCTTGCATAAAGCAATTCAATAGAAAACGTTTCTCTCTGCAAGACAAGTTAAATAGGTTATTTTCCGGTAATAAGCACATCTTTACAAGGACGTTTGCATCTTTCTTAGCTACTCAGGCGTTGAAGTCCTCTTCCAGAATAGTTGGGACCTCTTCTTGCAGCAATCTCATGTCATTTAGCAAAACTCGAAGTAAATTTTGTACGGCTTTGATGTGATCGCTCCGACTAACATAGAGTTAACAGTTAACTTAAAACTTTGTTATTTAAATTAAGAATTAAAAAGATAACGGAACTCCGAATTTGATCCAAGATCGGTCTTCTTTAAACACACAATTAAAGTAAAAAACTGTATAGGACTTTAATTGATTATGATTTACAATTATTAAAAATTTAAATAATAAAAATGTAATAGACTTGAATATAAGTCAAGGTAATTGATATCAATAACTTTGCATAAGAAAAGATAATCAAATGAGACTTATCCAGTGAAACAATTACATAAAAAATAACGACACCAACGGTTCCTTAATTCATTTTTTGTTTCAGTTATTAGAGAATTATTGTCTTAATTGTTTGAGTGATATAAAAGTTGTAATCTTATGCAAGTTAACAAAAATTGTTATAGAGCAGTTCTTATTTTATTGTTTACTGAATATTTTAGGTGCCATCCCATGCTAGTGGGATGTTTATAGGAACCTTAGGTGAATTTTATAAGGAAAATGAAAAGAAAAGCTTATGGGAAGTTCATTGTAAGCTAATAGAATGCTTAAAGGAAACTTAAAGATGCTCATGGGAAGCTTACGGAAGTCCTAGAGATAATTATGGGAGGCGTATGGACGTTAACGTTAATGAATAAGAAATACATTATCTAATCTAATTAATCTATATAAGTATGTTTGTTTGTTTATTTGATTGTTTGTTTTTTTGTTCGAGCATCACCCAAAATCTACCGAACCGATTTTGTTCAAAGTTTGAGAGCAACTAGCTGAAATCCTCTAAAGTGCCGTAGGCTATATAAAATTGCGATATATTTGGCCTTGTTGTTGCCTTGCCTTACTAAGTGGTAGATTTAAAGAATTGAACATAATCATGCCATAACAGGCTCACAGATACACTGCACTATAGATAAGCTCTTATGGTGTTAAAATCATTATTATGGTACAATTTTTTGTATAATAATAATGGTTTAAAGCAAAAGATTGACAATGTTTGATAACTATAATTTGACCATTTCTTGACCTTATTGTCTGTCATTTATGAGAATTTAGCCCTAGCTGGACCTTAAGATGTAGATAAATGTGTTATGTTTGTATCAGAACTGTAATTATGTTACATATTACCACGTATCAGTCTGAAATACTGGTCATTATTGAATGCTATGATTGGACCACTTTTGGCCTAATTATCTATTATTTCTGATAAGGTAGCCTCAATTGAGCCTGGAGAGGTTCATAAATGTATTATATTTGTATTAAAACTGTAATTATGTTACGTATTATCATATAAAATTAATGTATTAGTTAAACATACTCGTCCGGACACTGAACATGAAGAAGAAGAAAATACCGTTTTCGCTAATCTGCTTGAAAACCGACGATTTTTGGATGTTAATATCTCGCGAACGGATGGATCAATTTGAAATTTGCTTTCTTTTCTTCAGGTCGATGATTCCAACAACATTATAGCAAAAAAATTGCAATTTTATTGTTATTGTTGCTTCTTTTGTATGTTGAAAATCAGAATTTAGTGTAGAAGTACACAAAGGAACAAAATTTCTTTCGAAGTCCACATGATGGTCATGTGGATAGTACAAATACACAAAGTTGGAGAATCTTTATGTCGAGGCATGTGATATACCCATGACTGTCTTATGGCTATAACAAGTTGCCTTGACTTGTTGTATATATAAGTCAGGCTGATACAAATAACCTTATGAATTAAATTTTATATTATGATATAAGTTTGTATCATATCAAAGTTTTTTGATAAACAAAAAGACAAAGTTGACATCAATGAACGATCAAACGCAGTTTACAAGATTCCTTGTAAAGACTGCGACGCGGTTTACATAGGCCAAACTAAGATATATATTAAAAGAAGGTTATACGAACACCGTACAACATCAAATTACACCCAAATAACCACACAGAATTAACTAAACATATCACAAATAATTCACATCGAATTGATTTTGACAAAACTACAATAATAAAAAACGTTTCGAATTACAAAAAAAGATTAACCGCTGAAATGTTACACATCATGAAACACAAAAATAGCATGAACAAAAGAACTGACATCGATAATCTTAATTTATTATATCATGGTTTGACTTGAAACTTTGAAACTTCGCGCGCAAGATTGTACTAACTTCCGACAGAGCGCAGTATGACACAACATTAAATATCCGAACATCTGATTACGAATACTTGTCAAATTCTTCTCATTTAGAATCAAGCGACACACGAGACAAGACAAATTATTTACAGCAATTTTGTCCATTTTCCTTAACAACTGACTTGTAAGATTTAAAAAAAGAGAAGATATGTTATAATTTGAGTCTTATGAAAAATTCTAATTTGCTTGATACAATGTTTTAATTCATACACACATGGATATACACACGACAACATAAGTACACATTACGTACAGTAATAAGTCATCATGACAATTAATTGAACATCCATACAGAATATTGACAATTTGAAGGTATTAGTTTGATTGAGTTGTGAATTGTTAATTCGATGATTTCCTTTGTAAGTTGATTGTCGTTAAGGTGATATTGTCCAGTCTAACCTCCGTCGTTCATTGTTTACATTTCGCATATCGGCAGTGATGTTGTCTCGTCGTTTTTCGTCATGAAAATATGAAAGAAAATGTATATAATATTGATGACAAAATGATATGTTGTTTAACCCTGATGAGGTCCTTACACGAAGGACGAAACGTTGGCGAAATAAATTAAATTATTCAAGGAATAAGTCTCAATGAATTTCATTTCAATTCACTCCTAACGGTCAAGAATTTACACATTGATATTATGATATAAGAATTGATAATGATATTGATAATGATAATGATGATAATGATAATGATGATGATAATGATAATAATGATGATAATGATAATGATAATGATGACAAGAAAATGATAAAAAATACATTTATTTTTTTAGTAATATTCATAATATAATATTTTTTTATAAATTACGTACATAACGTTTTAATCTATAAATGATAAGACTAACCTTCCAAAAATAGAAATGCAACAAACGTACTTATTTAATCAATAAACAATATATTAAAAATGAACATATTTTAAATATAAATTTACATTTTAATTAAATTTATTTTAAATTTAATTTTAATAAATTAAAGTACCACGTTGATAGCTTTAATCAACATTCCGGGTGGCATTGCCACCCAAAGACCAAAGTGGCACGATGTTAGGCGTAAAGTATGCCAAACTTAAGTAAATCAGGCAAGCTTCACATATGAACCCAGCACATGGCAAGCAAACGTTGAAAGCTGCGCAAGTAAATTCATAGATAGAGACGTGATTCTGTAGTGAGGCAGCCAGACTGCTAGCACGCTTGGGCAGAGTGAAATATTTAAGTTATTCAGTAAATACGAGAATGCAAGCGCGCAGTTTACATTGCCGTTTAGTTTTGTCCTTCTCATCCAGCCCTAGGGGTCCTTGGTCGAAGTAGGTGGAAAATCCGAAGGAGAAAGGAATCAGAAACAAGGGAGTCAAGTCGACTAACCATTGAACAAATATTGACAGAGCGGGATATTGCTCCTAAAGCTTGTTTGTTTATTTCAATACCTATGACCGACAGTTCTGCGTCTGTGTGCCTGACTGTCGAACTCACTGAAAGCATTTGTGTACATAGTGCAAAGGAACAACAACAGGGGTAACTATCTAGCTCTCTTTTCCACTTCTCTATTTGTCAAACAGTATGCTACTTTGATTGCACGAGTATCTTCCTATGACAATTAAAGTTTGAAGCCAAGTCTTATAAAAATATAATCTTTGGATATTACTGAAAATAGATAAGATAATTTGATTAAAAAATATGGATTTTAGCGTTAAAAATTAGTATATAATACAATTCAATCGTATACCGACAGTTGTGAGGAAGAAGGAGCTATTTCGGGAAATGATTGAAAAAGGTGTTTTCTCGGCTCATACTTGAAAAAGGTTCTATCTCAAAAAACTTTTTTTAGAAAATATTTATTCTTAAGCTATGCTATTCTTAAGCTCATGCTAATTCAATTTTCTAACAATATTTTCTAACCGTATATTTCTAATTGTAATAAGATTATACAGTTATAAAGTTCATACACTTTTATGTTCTGCTCCAAGTTAAAAAGGTCAAAATAAGTACATAACGAAAAGAACCTTTAATTCGAAGAAAAAAATAGCATTTATTACATTCTACTAATATTTTTAGTTTATAATATTGAATATTAAACATAATAATAATGAATATATAAAGAAAAATTCTATGTTAAAAATAATATATTCTTTATATATAACATCTACAATATTGATATTGATTAATGTAATTAATCATTAATGTACATCCAACTACATGTAAATCTGATCCGGAAAACTGTTTCTCTTGTTAATTGTCCAATCCAAAATTTTGCAGACTTATGTTATGTTAAATTGCTATTCAAAATTTTAAAAACACTGTAACCGTTTTTAAATAGTGGGTTTAGAATAATTATTGCAACACTTATTACAAATTGTCTTCGTAAAAAATGTTTTCCGAAATCGCACCTTTTTCGGGCACAAGACAGAATAGCACTTTCTTCGACCAAATCATCGATATACTATACTAGTTTATGATATTATTGTACGTAATTCTTGTAATTCTTATTGTTTTTTCAATTTATATTAACCTATTCCTCATTAGCTATTCTAATTAACGTTTCAAAATGTTTCAATAAGTCATTCAATAAGTCATTCTATTTTTCTTGAGACATATCTTAAGATGTGCTCAAATCTGTTTGTCACAATCATATTTATATCTTCATAAAACTTTGTTTAATTTTTGTTTCATTCCACTCGTCCAACTTCTTTGAAACTCCCACTTTTTAACCTTATTCTCACTCCTTTGTCTTCCCTCTTTTGATCTCATACTCATTCTCTTTCAATCCTTCCTTCAAGTTATTTAATCTTTTTTTGATAAATATATCAATCACCGATTTTTCCTTCGTAAAAAAATGTGCACAATAGCATGCGATTTTTTATTATTTCCTAGATACTGCATTCAAGAACAAGTAAATCACCTATTGACAAATATTAATTTAAAAAAAAGAATTCAGCATATTGCATTATTAATCAAATTGTTATTTAAAAAATCGATTATTATTGATTAACTATTTATTTAAATGTTAGTTAGCAAATATTCATTAAGTAAAATAAATAAGTGAGTTATTATTAATAAACAGTCAATAAGAAAAAGTTGTCAATAATTGCTTAAAACAATTCAAAAGAATTGAAAAATAAGAATTATTAATCAAATAATCAAAAGTATTAAGGAGCGATAAACTATTAATTATGTTGTCAATTAACAAATATTAACTAAAAGTGAACAATCAAAATTATGAATAAACTGTTTATTGGATAAATTAAATCATTTAAATAACATAACTAATTAATTTGATTAATTAGTCCAAATCAATTAATTAGATCACTTAATTTCTGACTAATGAACTGATCAAAATTCATTGTAACCATTAGTTATTAGATTTTCTATTATGCTAACTTACAATAAATTACTGTTTAAACAGTAACTTGACCACAGAATTCCCATTAACATGAAAGTTCCTGTTAAAAACAGTAAAAATTTTCCTTTTATGCACAAAAATTCTTGAAAAAGTCAATAAAA